>JAJIZL010000111.1:540307-583489 GCA_023969395.1 Amblyomma maculatum
TATATATATATATATATATATATAGGTTGTAGTGAACTACGCGAGGATATTACAAAGACGAGGATGAACTAGGCGACAATATCACGAAGACGAAGATAAGGACGACGAAGTGCCGCTGCGCTGCTCTAGCCATCACATTAGAGGAGAACAACAACAACATAGCACGCTTGTGGAGGCCTAGACTGGCAGTGTTCTTGGGTGGTCGTGCAACTTCGAGAGGGCTATTATCCCTGTTAAAACACAGTAAAAAACCCCTTTCACTTGGTGGAGGTGGGCATTTCATGCCGCCCTGGAGCTCCATAACCGCACACTCCCGACGCTAGCAATGACCGATGCTGCCACCCCCAGTCCAACCGGCCCCTCACCCCCGTGTTCTGCGCTGGAGCTTTGCGCCAGCGTGATCCTCCTATCTTAGCGGAACCGGCGACCATGACGCGGAAGACTGGCTAGCCCCATGTGAGCGGGTCAGTATTCACAACAACTGGGACGACAACCAAAAACTCAATAACGTCATTTTCTACCTAACGGACGTTGCAAACCTATGATTCCGCAACCACGAGGCCGATATCACATCGTGATTTACTTTCAAGACTAGTGTTGCCGATATCTTCAGCCGGCCTGCTGTACGCAAGCTGCGCGCTGTGCAACGCCTGCGCGGCCGTGCACAGCTTCCTGGCGATAATTTTACCAGCTATATTGAAGATATCGTAGACCTTTGCAAGCGCGTGGACGCTTCAATGTCAGACAGCACCAAGATTGATCACATTATGGAAGTAATTGATCATGATGCGTTCCAGATGCTTCTGGCTAAAAATCCAGCCATCGTCGTCGACGTTATCAACGCATGCCTCAACTTTGACGAATTACGCAAGCGCCGTAACATCACTCGCTCTTCGCTCTCACACCCGGCGCCGCTTGCAGCTTTAATACCTGACGCAGACCAGTCGACCTTGCTGCCACAAATAAAGCAGTTCGTTCGAAAAGAAGTTACCCGTCAACTATCCCTCGTTCGCCAACGTCCTGACGCTCCCAATTCTTTAGTGCCAAAGTTGCAGCAAGTCATCCGCGAACAAGGTGCGGAAGTACTCCTCACGCTTCCTGAAGCTCCTTCTGTTGCTCCTTTGACATACCTCGGAGCACCAGTCCAGTATAGTCAACCTGCTATTCCAGCCCCTTGGACCAACGCGGCTGCGGCTGCGCCGCCACCGCCTGAGCCGTCACCACCCATACAGCCTATCCTACGCCCTGCACCGCTTCCTCAAAAGGCCCCGCTTCATCGTCCCACTCCGCGCTATTACAACCCTTGGCGTACTTCGGAAAATCGGACACAATAGACGAACTGGTGCAGCAACGACGTAATGCACGCAAGCTTAAGGCCACACTCTCTCACGCAACGTGCGCTCTGAAGGCTCATGCTTCGACACATTCCATACTACCACCGCCACTTTTGACCATTTATTTGACCACACCATTCATCCATCATAACATTCCTTGTATGCCCTGAGTCAATAAACTTCGCAAAAAAATCGTCCTATTTGCTAGTACTGTGGCTTCGCTGGACATGTGGCCCGTCGATGTCGCCATCGCATGGCCGAGCCTGCGTCTTCTGATTACTCCCCCCCCCCCCGCTGCTTCGTTCTGCCCACTCTCCGCCTGCGTATGCCACAGAAGAGCGTTCGTATACGACTCATCATTCTTCTTCTCCGCGTCGCCCGTCACTGTCACCAATGCGCCGGCGACCACCACCTGCTGATGAGAAAACCTAAGCTCCGCGGATCCTGAGGCGAGAACTGCGTGCTCTGCGAAAAGCTCAATGCCGCTAAAAGCAGCACCATGACAAAGATCAGACGCCACAAGTTTTTCCTGCAGGAACCCTTGTTTGGCTCTGTGTTCCTGGCACCCCACCGGGATTGTCATCAAAATTTTGAACCAAGTATCACGGCCTCTACTGCATTATCCGCCAAACCTCCTCTGTGAATTACATCGTGGAGCCACTCACTCCCTTTTCGGACATGCGTCATCGTGGCCGCGAAACTGTGCACGTGAGCCGCCTCAAAACGTACTACGATCCGCTCCTCTTGCCCTCACCATAGGTCGCCAGGATGGCTCCTCCTCGCTCCGGGGGAGATTGTATTGAACTACGCGAGGATATTATGAGGACGAGGATGAACTAGGCGAGACTATCACGAAGACGAGGATAAGGACGACGAAGTGCCGCTGCGCTGCTCGAGATCGCTTGTGGAGGCCTAGACTGGCTGTGTTCTTGTGTTATTCGCCGTGCAATTTCCAAATTTCGATAGGGCTATTAACTCTGTTAAAACACAGTAAAAACCCCCTTTCAATATATATATATATTGCCACCTAGCGTTGCCGGGTGGCGCATGACTCAGTTGAGGACGTCAAAGTGTCGCTTGCGGGTTTTGCGTCTGTCTGCTCACCGCTTTTGTATCAGAGCTAACCCCTTGCTATTCTTGATATCCTCAATTACCTTGTACGTGACATTCTGGTGGAGGTACTGGATAAGATCACTTATGCAAGAGTCTCCATCTGAAAGACGTCGCGCCAGCCCTGTGCCATTGGACACCCCCGTGCATCGCTCAAGTCGACGGCTCCAGGGACTGTCTCCGGAATTTCAGCCATCACCCGCCGCCATGACATCTAGTTCTGCTCAGCAGGTAACGGGTGTCGCACCGGCCTGTAACCACACCTTGCAGGCTCCTCGGGTACCGAAGTCTTTCCATCATGACCTCTTTGAGGATTTGGAGGACTGGTTCCTTCAGTTCGAACGTGTCGCTGCTTTTAACCAGTGGGACGATACTGCCAAACTAAGGAACGTCTACTTCAGCTTTGAGGATGGCGCCCGGTTCTGGTTCGAGAACCGAGACAAATGTTAACATCGTGGCGGGAATTCCGTCGGCAACTGCTCGAGGCCTATACTAGCGCGGATCGTGGCGAACATGCAGAACGTGCCCTTCACTCTCGCATCCAGATGCCGAATGAGAGTGTCTAAGCGTACGTCGAGGACATGACGCGCCTCTTCAGGCGAGCCGATCCCGCCATGTCCGAGGACAAGAAGGTCAGGCACTTGATGCAGGGTTTCATAGAGCAACTGCTCGCAGGCCTTGTGCGCAACCCACCGTCGACTGTAAACGGATACCTTGAGGAGGCCGCCACAATGGAAAGGGTGCTACAACAACGTGCCGCGGCTTATAACCGACCTCTTCATACTGGCACAACTGCGGAGTTATCTGCATCTTCCGAGCGGCACCCTGATGCTTTGCGTGAAATAATTCCCAGTGTCGTGCGCGAAGAGCTGAGAAAGTTCTGGAACCCCCTGCAGCAATCGCCAGCTTCCGTTCCTGCTATAGTGCAGGAGGAGGTACGACAGGCGCTCAGGAGCCCTCTTTCGCCTACAGTAACGAGCCCGCCATTGCTGTCGGGGACCGAAAACCGTCCCACATATGCAGAAGTTCTGCAGAGTCAGACTCCCCCTTCACCGCCACCCATTCCCTCGCCGCCTACAGTTCCGCTGCCCTCGGCGCAACCAGTGTAGTACTTCGACGAACGTCCCCTGCCCCGAAGCAAAGCTGACATTTGGCGCACGCCTGACCGCCGTCCACTCTGCATCCACTGCGGTGAACCAGGCCATCTCTACCGGGATTGTCCTTATCGACGCCTCGGTCTTCACGGCTTCCGCATCGACTCGCCTCCTCCCCGGTTTGGTCAACGACCCCGAGTTATTGAAGAGTACCTGACGGAACAGTGTTCATCTCGTTCGCAGCGTCTGTCCCGCTCCCCTTCACCAAAGCGCTCATCGACGTCCACCCAAGGTTCCTCGCGAGAGGGGCAAGGCCGCTCGTCTAGCCCTGCTAGGGAAAACTGAAAACAGCGACCTTCGGGGGCGAGGCCGCTGGTAGTCGCTGCGTTGAAGACCTCCCGTCGTCGCCGCTTCGATCCGACCGCGATCTGCTGGTACCGTCCCCTAGGGAAGCCAAAAGCGTTGCTCTGGACATTCCTGTTATTTTAGACGGTCGTACTACAGTCAATGCATTAGTGGACACCGGTGCTGAATATTCGATTTTGAGTGGTCGCATGGCGACTGTTTTGAGGTAGGTGCTCACTGCTTGGCAAGGTATGTACCTTCGAACCGCCGGCGGTCATATAGTTACCCCAAGGGGATGTGCACGGCTCGTATTCAGATTAACAGATATGCGTTCGTCGTTAGTTGCGTCGTTTTGAGGTACTGTTCCCGTGACCTTATCCTCGGCATTGACTTTCTGCGAGAGCACGGAGCAGTTATAGACCTGCAAAATAGAAGAGTCACATTTTCGATGGGACAATCTGCCGAACGAGGTAGTAGCAGTCCTTGCAATGCCGCACTTCGCGTTTCCGCCGAGAGCGTCTCGCTGCCGCCGCGAAGCAGTGTTCTTGTGGAAGTTAACTGTGACGATATCCGTGCCGGCGATTCTGTAGCGGAAGCAAACCATTCACTCCTGCTTGCTTAAGACATCTGCGCTGCTCGAAGTTTATTGTCGCTTCATAACGGCCGGGCTGCACTCCTTGTCACAAATTTTTCTAATGAGCACGGCACTTGTTTCCGGGAACTGCTATCGCTTTCGCTGACCCTGTTACGCACGATTCGGTCTGTTTTGCACCCACGGCAGTCGAAACTAATGAGCCATCTCTTGACAACATCGACATTAACTGCCACTTGTCGAAGGAGAAACGGCGGGCCTTAGAGCTACTGTTGCTGGACTTCAAGCACTGTTTTGCTTCTTCCTCGAAGGATCGTCAAACGCCCATTACACAACATCGCATCATTACTTATGAAGACGCTCGCCCTATACGACAGCAGCCTTATCGTGTGTCTGCCAAAGAACGAGAAGTGATCCAGACGCAAGTTCAGGAGATGCTGGATGATGGTGTTGTGCAGCCTTCACAAAGTCCGTGGTCTTCACCAGTAGTCCTGGTCAAGAAGAAGGACGGGACTCTTCGATTTTGCGTCGACTATCGGAAATTGAATAATGTGACAAAAAAAGATGTATACCCGTTGCCGCGCATCGATGACTCACTGGAAAGATTGCGATGTGCGAAGTATTTTTCATCTATTGATTTGAAAAGCGGCTATTGGCAAATCGAAGTAGACGAAAGAGACCGAGAAAAAACCGCATTTGTCACTCCAGATGGCCTATATGAATTCAAAGTACTCCCATTTGGATTGTGCTCTGCCCCAGCTACATTACAAAGGGTGATGGACACCGTCCTCACTGGCCTCAAGTGGCTGATCTGTCTTGTGTACTTGGACGACGTAGTTGTCTTTTCCGAAACATTTGACCAACACCTCGAACACCTTCGAGCTGTACTGGAAGCGCTCCGTTCTGCTGATCTCACGCTGAAGCCCGAGAAATGCCCCTTCGTGTATACAGAACTCTTTCCTTGCCCATGTTGTGAGCGCTGATGGGGTGCGCCTGGATCCCGATAAGACAGCTGCCGTCGCACGGTTTCCCGTTCCAGCTAACACGAGGGCTGTTCAGAGCTTTCTCGGCCTGTGCGCATATTATCGGCGGTTTATTGCGGGCTTCTCTCAAATTGCGGAACCTTTGACGCGCCTCACAAGAAAGGACATCTCCTTTGTGTGGAACTCTGAGCAGGAGACGGCCTTCTCTTTGCTTCGCGAGCGCCTTCAGACATCCCCTGTTCTGGCGCACTTCGATGAAGCGGCTGACACAGAGGTGCACACTGATGCCAGTAGTATCGGTCTTGGCGCGGTCCTTGTTCAGCAGCAAGACGGGATTGAGCAAGTAACAGCCTATGCTAGCCGCACACTCTCTCGCGCCGAAACGAACTACTCCAACTCGGAAAAGGAATGCCTGGCGGTCGTGTGGGCCACTATGAAGTTTCGCCCCTATCTTTACGGCCGACCATTTAAAGTCGTCACGGACCATCACTGTTTCTGCTGGTTGGCAAATCTGCGAGACCCATCGGGATGACTTGCACGCTGGAGTTTACGGCTTCAGGAGTTTGACATAACTATTGCTTACAAGTGAGGCCGCAAACACGAAGACTCTGACGCGTTGTCACGAGCCCCCGTTGACACTGACGATGCTGCAGCCGATGGCGACAACGGCTTTCTAGGAGCTCTCAGTGCATCTGAGCTCAGGGATCGACAAAGAGCTGATCCGGACATCCTTCATTCATCGATTATCTGGAAGGGCGTGATACGACGCTCCCTCGACGCCTATCTCCGCACATTAGTTCATTCTGTATGCAGCAAGGCGTCTTGTATAAAAGAAACTCCCAAGGCCAAGAAAGAGCTTGCCTTCTGGTAGCACCATGCGAGCTCCGTGCGGATATTCTGCTTGCTTGCCACGACGAACCGACGTCTGGTCATTTGGGTTGCTCACGGACGCTTGATCGAGTCCGCAACATGTATTACTGCCCAGGACTCTCCGCCACTGTGAACCGCTATGTAAGAAGCTGTCGCGAATGCCAGCGCCGTAAAACACCGCCCCTGAAGCCTGCCGGATTTCTCAAGCCCGTTAGAGCACCATGTATTCCGTTGGACCAAATCGGCATGGATCTCCTTGGCCCTTTCCCTTTGTCACAGGTGGGAAACAAATGGGCAGTAGTCGCTACTGACTACCTGACCCGATACGCTGAGACAAAGGCAATCCCTCATGCCACAGATCCAAAGTAGACGAGTTTTTCATGCATAACATAGTCTTGCAGCATGGCGCCCCTTCGTATGTAATTACCGACAGAGGGGCAGCTTTCACTTCGCAGCTCATCGACCACATATTTGAGTTGAGTTACACGACCCATCACAAGACCACAACGTACCATCCGCAGAGCAATGGTCTTACCGAAAGGTTAAATAAGATGATTGCAGACATGTTGTCAATGTACGTCGATATGCAGCACAAGACCTGGGACGAGGTTCTGCCGTACGTCACATTTGCGTATAATACAGCCAAACAAGAAACAACGCGCTTCACACCATTTCGACTTGTGTATGGGCGTGAAGTTCAGAGCATACTCGATTCAATGCTCCCGTGCCCAGATGATGACCAGCTTCCCCCAGATGCGCAGCAGTATGCCATCCGCGCTGAGGAAGCCCATCAGCTTGCCCGTGTGCACATCGGGCGGCAGCAGACCTCTGACGCGCACCGCTACAACCTCCGGCACCGCCAGGTGCACTACAAACCTGGGGACCAAGTCTGGGTGTGGACACCAGTTCGCCGTCCAGGCTTGTCAGAGAAACTCCTTTCCCGCTACTTCGAGCCGTACAAAGTATTGCCTCGTGTGAGTGACCTCAGTTATGAAGTTATTCCAGACGGCGCCGCACTTTCAAAATGTCAAAAGTCCAGCTCGGACATTGTGCACATTGTGCGGCTGAAGCCGTACTACCAAAGATAACGCGCGGCCACCTCCTGCGACCAGTCTCTTACTTTGCACGCCGTTCTCACCGGCCGTCTCCACTTTTTTTTCTTTTTTTTTTCGGAAGGGGGGAGTAATGCCACCTAGCGTTGCCAGTGGCGCATGACTGAATGAAGGACGACAAAGTGTCGCTTGCGGGTTTTGCGTCTGTGCTGCTCACCGCTGTTGTATAAGAGCTAACCCCTTGCTATTCTTGATATCCTCAATCACCTTGTACGTGACAATATATTGTGAAAAGGACGAAGCACACGAGGAACATTCTAAGCAGTGGCATCGTGATCGCTGCGCCTGTTGTACCTGGCGGTGTACGCTGTCGCTGTGCTGGCTGCTGATCTGCCCCGTCCTGCTGATCTGCCCAATAAACCCCCATCTTACATTTGCTGGAGGTGCTGAGTAGGATCTATCCTCTCGCCCTGGAAATCGGCAGCAGCACATTACCACCTCCTACGATGCCTGAGGACGTTAACCACCAAGCAGTACAAGTTGGCTGGGCCATTATGTGTCACGGCTCCTTCCGCCAGCGAAACCTCGCCATCTTCAGCGGCACTGAAGACCATGACGTCGAAGACTGGTTCACATCCTATGAGCGAGTGAGCGCTTATAACAAATAGGACGCGAAAACGAAGTTAAGCAACGTGATATTCTATCTTACCGGCGTAGCAAATCTATGGTTTCGCAACCTTGAAGCGGACATTCCATCATGGTCCGTGTTCAAAGCTAGTTTCGCTGAAGTTTTCGGCCGACCGGCTGTGAGGAAACTCCGCGCTGAACAGCGCTTGCGTACGCGGTCTCAGCGCGTGAATGCACAGATGTCAGAGGTCGACAAGACTAAGTACATTCTGCAAGGCATTGATGACGACGCCTTCCAGATGCTGACTGCCCGAGATATCCACACCGTCGCAGAAGTGGTCACACTGTCAAAGTTAGGATGAACTGCGCAAACAAAGGGCCATAACTCACGCGAACACCATGCACTCTGAGTCGCTTGCTGGCCTGACAGATGCAGCTGAATATTCTGCGCTGCTGCCAGAGATCAAGCGCTTCATTCGGGAATAAGTTGCTCGACAGCTCTCCCTTATGTATTGCCATGAAGAGCCTTCATCACACCTAGCTCCCAGTTCGGGCCAGATTATTCAGGAACAAGTGGCTGAATCTCTTCCTCCAGCCCCTCTATCCATGCCTGTCGCAGCCCCGTTGACATATGCGGCTGTTGATGCCCGACCACCACCTACATATGCTCTGCTGCAACCTGCCTAAGTTCAACCGCCTCCTGGTCCTGCTCGAGAACCTGCGCCGTATATTCGAGCTGCTCCAAGACCGCGCAATCCCTGGCGTACGACAGATAACCGGCCAATTTGTTACACTTGATGGGCTGGCTGGACATATTTCTCGTAATTGTCGAAACCGTCTGCCAGTGTCGGCACCACCTACTCATGGTCCTGGGTACTAGTCTTCGACACCTCAGTATTCCTCGCCTACTGAGCCTCCGGCCAGCCGTCATTTCTCCCCAGACCGTTTAGCCATGTCAGACCTCCGTTCACCGTCGCCGCGACGCCGCTCTATCTACCCGATGCGACGTCGACAGAACGCTTCATGTGAGGAAGACTAGAGTCCACAGGTCCTGAGGCGAGAACTGCGACCCCGTCGAACTTTCAAAGTCCTCACCTGTCGCCGGCCAACCTTATTGAAGTTTTCGTCTAGGGCATTGTTGTCATGGCTCTAATTGACACTGGTGCTGCGATTTCGGTTATGGACGCAAAACTATGTAGCTCTTTAAAAAAAGTGAAGACGCCAATTGCGGGACTTTCGCTGCGAACGGCCAGCGCTCAGCATATCAAGCCTTTGGCAGCGTACACCACTCCTGTAGTTATCCAGAATTGCCTTTATACGACTGAGCTCGTCGTGCGGCCAAGTTGCTCACACGCTGTTATTTTAGGCTGGAATTTCCTTGCGCGTCACGCTGCTATTATCGATTGTGCTCGAGCTGAAGTGGGGTCCTCGACTTTACCTGATGCCTTAGCAGACGCTGATCCAAGAAATTCCTGTGCTAAAGCCCTCGTCGCCGAAGATATTGACCTTCCTCCCCGCTCTCCTGTGCTTGTTCGTGTCGTCCGTGCCTCTGTTAGCGATGAGACCGTTCTCTTCACACCAGCCCATACTTTCCTGCGCCCTAAGTGTCTTCTATTGCCCTACGCTGTGCTCGCTATTTCCGCTGGCCTTTCGATGTTATGGGTCTCTAGCCCATTTAACTCCCCTACTGCTTTGCGCCATGGTGAATGCCTCGGAAGTATCTAGCAAATCGCATCTCTTCTGATCTCTGAGGAACCTGACGACGCGCCGCACCGTGCCGTGACTGCGCTCAGCCCCCCTTTACCTGCGCCCGCTTCTCTCTCTACACACTTGTTCCTCCGCTCCATCGAAGCCGATCTTCTTCCAGCGCAGCGCACTCAGCTTTTGAACCTACTACATCAATTTCGCTCTTCCTTCGACTCTCATCAAAGTTGTTTGGGTCAAACGTCTACACTCATTCATCGCATTGACACCGGCACCCCCGCACCACTGCGACAGCACCCCTATCGTGTGACTGCAACCGAACGTCAGGCTATTGAAGAGCAAGTCGAACTAATGATTCAGAATGGCGTGATTCAGCCCTCAAGCAGCCCTTGGGCGTCACCTGGTGTCCTCGTAAAAAAGAAAGATGGTTCTATCCGCTTTTGTGTCGATTATCACCACCCTAATAAGATTACGCGGAAGGACGTCTACCCTCTCCCATTCATCGGCGACGCTCTCGATTTTTTGCAAGGCGCCGAGCTCTTTTCTTCTTTAGATTTACGTTCCGGCTACTGGCAAGTCCACCTGAAAGTGTCTGATCGCTCCAAAACTACCTTTGTACCTCCCGACGGCTTGTACGAATTTACAGTTATGCCGTTTGGCCTTTGTAATGCTCCGGCAACATTTGAGCGGATGGTCAACACCATTTTTCGTGGCCTAAAGTGGAAGACGTGCATCTGTTACCTCGACGACATTGTCGTCTTTTCTCCTGATTTTGACAAACACCTCTATCGTCTAAAGCACGTTTTGACCTGCCTATCTGATGCCAGACTGCAGCTGAATTTGAAAAAATGTCGTTTTGCCGCCCGCCACCTCACCATTCTTCGCCACGTTGTCTCCAAAGAAGGTGTATCTCCAGATGCTGCCAAACTTCATGCCGTAGACGTCTTTACCAAACCGACGTCCATCAAAGATCTACGTAGCTTCCTAGGCGGTGCCCTTACTTTCGCCACTTTATTAGACATTTTGTTTCCATTGCTCCTCCCTTGACAGACTTTCTGTCCGGCAGTTCCGACCTTTCTTCGTGGTCGCCAACGTGTGACGAAGCCTTCAATACTTTACGCCATATCGTTACGGCACCGCCTGTCCTACGTCACTTCGATCCCACAGCGCCTACTGAGGTCCACACGGACGCCAGTGGTATTGCTCTCGGCGCTGTGCTCGCCCAGCGCAAATCGGGTAATACTGAATACGTGGTCGTCTATGTTAGCCGAACATTCACGAAGGTTGAATCCAATTACTCTGTCACTGTAAAAAGGGTGCTTAGCGATTATTTGGGCTCTTATCAAATTCCGCCCTTACCTCTATGGCCGCCCTTTTGACATAGTGACGGACTACCATTCGCTTTGCTGGCTTTCCTCATTGAAAGGCCCGTCCGGCAGACTAGCAAGATGAGCTCATCGCCTTCAGGAATATGTGTCCGCGTTGTTTACCGCTCCGGCCGTAAGCATCACGACGCCGATGCACTTTCCCGCTGCCCCCTTACAGCTGAGGTCGCCAGCTTTTCCTCTCCCAACATATCCCCGCCATCGCTTCACATCAATGACATGCCGTCAGCGCAGCGGCAAGAATCGTGGATAAATTCTCTCCTAGATTTTATCTCCAATCCTACAGCTGCTTCTCCATCACGTGCTCTCCGCCGCATTGCTTCCCACTTCGCCATTCGTGATAACCAACTCTACCGCAGTAACTACCGCGCAGATGGCCGCAAGTGGTTGCTAGTTATTCCCCGGCAGCTACGTTCGCAAATCTGTGACTATTTCCACGCTGACCCACAATCCGGTCACGCGGGTGTCTTCGAGACATACACTCGTGTCCGGCTGCGTTGCTACTGGCGGGGCATGTACACCTTCGTACTCAAGTACGTTCACTCATGCCTCATCTGTCAACGTCGCAAGCCGTCTCCTCAACGTACCGCTGGAGAGTTGCTGCCGTTACTCAACCCACCACGCCCTTTCGACCGCGTCGGCGTTGATTTGCACGGGCCGCTTCCCGACACTGCAGCCGGCAATCGCTGGGCTATTGTAGCTGCTGATCATCTGAGGGGGTATAAAGAAACCGCACCACTTCCATCTGCCACAGCGTCAGATGTAGCTTCCTTCATTTTGCAGCGATTTGTTCTTCGGCACGGCGCCCCTCGACAGCTGCTCAGTGACAGAGGAGGCGTTTTATTGAGTGACGTTGTGAAAGTCTTGCTCACCAAGTGCAACATTATTCATAGAACAACCTTCGCCTATCATCCCCAGACTAATGGCCTCACTGAGCGTTTCAATTGTCCCCTTGGCAACATGCTCTCTATGTACGTCTTCTCCAACCACTAAAATTGGGACCCCGTCTTTCCGTATGTCACTTACGCTTACAATACCGCAACGCAGTCTACTACTGGCTTCTCTCCTTTTTTCTCCTCTACGGCCGTCACCCCTCTGCTATAGTCGACACCATACTCCTGTATCAGCCAGACATATCAGCGTATACTCCTGCGTCTCAAGCAGCCCAGCATGCGGAAGACTGTCGATAAATTGCCCGCGCATTCACGGCTAACACCCAGTACCGCCATGAATGCAACCATGACAACCGACACTACACCGGACTTCTCGTCTGGCGCTCTTGTGTGGCTGTGGATACCTTCCAATGCTCCTTGACGGACTGTCTTCAAAATTGCTTGCTAAATACCATGGCCCGTACCAAGGTCTGGAGCGCATCTCTCCGGTTAATTATGTGGTGAAACCTCTTATGCCGTCTCATGATCTACGCCGGTGCGGACGCGAGATTGTTCACGTTTAGCTCCTTAAAACCTATTACGACCCTTCCGTCTTGCTCACACCGTACGTCGCCAGGATGTCTCCTCTTCGTCCCGCGGGTAATTGTGTAGAGGAAGGAGTACACGAGGAATCTTCTAAGCAGTGACATCGTGATGGCTATCTGCCCCGTCCTGCTGATCGAGCCCTGCTGATCTGCCCAATAAACCCCTATCTTACAATATATTGTAGGATGGGGGTTGTTAAATATACTTGGACGCGACCTAGAACAACGACAGGGACACTCCGCGTCCAAGTAGGTCCAGTGCACACACCGATAGAGATATCACTGTAGACATCGCGAGGCATCTTCTTCAACTTTATACGTAGATATAATTTCATTTTACAAGGGTCCCTGAGGTGAAGAGGAGCCACCCTGGGGACGTATGGCGTATACATAATGGCAGAGTCGTAGTATTGCTTAATGCGCTGAACGTGGAGAGTTTCGCGCCCGCATTGATGGAGATCAGCTGAGGGCGTGAAGGGTTCTACAATGTAATTCACCGACGAGATGCGCTGGACGCGACAGGGACCGTGATAGATGGAAATAAATTGAAAAAATAGTCCGAGAGTAATTTAAGGAATCCAGAGCCATACAAGACCGCCAGAAGAGAATTGCCGGGTCTGATGGTTGTTGTGGCGGGGTTTTTGGTAGGGCTGGGCTTCAGTCGTGAGTAACCGGGATATTTGGCGACACTCCTCTACATGTCTTGCAGCTTCAGAAGCAGGGGTATATTCAGATGCGTCTGCTTGGTACAGAACATAGGTATCTATTGGAGCAAAAGGAGGATGGCCTTAAAGGAGATAGAACGGAGAGAAACCGGTAGTTGACTGATTAGCAGTATTGTATGCGTACGTAGCATATGGAAGGAGGAGATCCTTGTCAGAGGGGTCGGAGGAGACGTACTTAGAAAGCGTGTCCTCGAGAATACGGTTAAAGAGTTCGGTGAGTCCATCAGTCTGCGTATGATAGGCTCTAGAGGATCGATGAATTTGTGGCACTTTTTCAATAGTGCTTTAGCAACTTCAGATAAAAGAACACGTCCTCTGTCCCTGAGGAGTTTGCGAGGTTTGTCATGCTGAAGGACGAATAGCTGAAGTATGCATAAAGATACTCGCACGCTGTGGAAGATGTAACGGCAGCGGTTTCAGCATATCTCTTCATGTGGTGAACTGAAACGATGGCCCAAACGGTTTCCAGCGGCAGTATACGGGAGCGGCAGGTATAAATCAATACCGACGCGATCTAATGGACGTGGTGGGCAAGGTAACGGCTGCAGCTCGCCAGCAGACGATAAGGAGGAGACCTTCGACCTCTACAGGTGAGGCATGAGTGAAACTATTTGAGGGTGAAAAAGTACATGCCCCTCTAGTATTAACGTATGCGTAGCCAATGGTATGTCCTGAATACTCTCGCATGGCCGCATTGTGGGTCAGCGTGTGGAGGCAGTCGCGAATTGCGAGGGTAGGCGGCGGTAAATGACTAGGAAGCACTGGCGAATGGCGAAGTGTGATGCTTGTCGGCGAAGCGTACGTGATGGAGAAGCAGCCGATAGATCGCAGAAGAGATCGAAAAGAGAAGCGACCCAGGGGTCTCTCCGCTTTTTAGAAGACATGTAACTGATGAGAAGTGACGATGAGGAGGCGTCCGACGTGAAAAGGCTGGCGACGTCGGCTAGTAGGTGAAGCGAGAAATGACATCAGCATCTTGATGTTTGCGGCCAGAGCGGTAGACTACGTTGACATCAAATTCCTATAGACGAAGAGCCCATCTGGATAGACGGCCTGGTGGTTATTTCAAGGAGGACAGCCCCTGTGGCGCAGAATAAGCGTGTCTGACTGGCTGTCTCATATGCCACAGGATATGTTCCATTACTCAAACATGTATACGCATGCTTTTTTCAGTGTAGTCATAGCTATGTCACGACCCCCATTCACCAATGTTGGATGCTGAGTAATTTTTCCTGCATACGTCATTTTCCTCCGACTTGATTAGTTATCTTCGCGTTAAAATATAGTGCAATGATATTGATACTTAATAATACAAATTATCGATCCAGGATCCCTTAGGATTTCAATGCTGCCATTCAGCAGACTGTTGAGACTTCTCTGTTCTGGTGTCCATGGGTGGTTGCGGAGGCCAAACAGACTTTGCCTTTCAGGTTCGCCAGAGAACCTAGCGGTATAGTGTGACGCCTTGATGCGCCCCTGTCGCAGTTATAGGGTGGGCCGTTGGGTTGCCTTACAGCTGCCCACCGTTTATTCCGAAGCCGATGGCGATGCCGCTGAAAGCAAGAATGGCCGTTGGAGAGCTGCGTTGGAAAAGCATTCGACAGATATTAAAATCAGTGATCATATAGTCAAAGCAATCGCACGAAACAGCAGAGGGCAGTAGGAAGCGATGGTGATCTCCAATAGTCATGGTGTGTGCTGCTTCCGCGTTCTGAAATCGTTCAAATATCTAGAGTATCTGCGCGCTGGTCCGTCTACTACGTGTAGTAATTTGAAGAAAAAAAAAGAAGCGCAAGCTGCTCACGAGTTTTGCGACCTCTGGTTTAAATGCATTCCAAACGCCAATGTAGCCGGTGTATAAGTAGATTTTTGTAGGGGCGGTACCGTAATGATAAATAAGAGAGGGAACAAGTTTGAGCAATGATTTACTGAATACTCCATGTTATGTGTTAGAATTCGAGTTTTTCCAGTTTTCTAACTAGCTTTTCTCTGAACGGAGTATATGCAAATGATGTTCTCTTATTTAATAGGGAAATGCCCAAAATACTGGCACTCGTGAGCAAAACATTGGTTCACTAGAATATTGCGCATGACTTCAAAATTTACTTCGTTTTACGATGGCGGTGAAGATATGAAAAATAAGACAATTTGAGCAAAATTGAATGACATATTGTAGAGTCCGAAGAAGAAGTTCGATCGTTTCGACAAAGACGACGTTGCTGCCGTGACTCCCGTGCGTGCTGGTGCCGCTGCTGTTGTGCTGCACTGTACAGTTGTCCTGTTGACCTGAGGTCTCTGCTGCCGTCGTTTCCCTGTGTGTCAGGACGGGACATTGGTGGAGGTGCTGGGTGGAATTTTTATGCAGTACACCCCAACACAAAATTTGAGCCCAGTATTAGGTCCTTGAAGCTGGACTTTCTTGGAGTCCGCAGCTGCACCTGGAGATCCGCGCTAGCCGATGTCAGCAAGCAAAGCGCTGAAATTTGGACTCCTCGCCGAGAGGAGCATGTCTCAGGCTAACGTCAACCTGGCCTCCCAGTCACAACAGCCTGACACTGCGACTGCGACACGGATAGTCTAAGTGCCTGTAACACCAAGGACTGTCTCCCCTTTCCGTGATGATGGCTTGGACGACATTGAAGACTGGGTAAACCATTATGAACGGGTTGCTCGCCACAACGGGTGGAACCGAATCAATGCCTACAGAACGTTTACTTTTTACTGAAAGCATGGCTGATATGATCGGCATGTACGTGGACGCCGACCATCGATATTGGGACGATGTGTTACGTTATGTTATGTTTGCTTACAATACTGCAGTCTAGGAGAAAACACGTACTTCACCTTTCCAATTGATGCATGGGAGAACGGCTACTGCAAAGCTCGATTCTATGCTGCCGCGCGAGCCGCCAAACGGCGTAGCCGATCATGCTCGACTAGAATGCGAGCGCGTGGAGGAGGCTAGACAACTGGCACGATTCAAATATAGAGCACCAACAATGTACCGATGCTCTACGCTACAACCTATGGAGACGTGACGTTGATTTTCAACCTAGTGATAAGGTCTGGGTTTGGGCACCGGTTCGCCGTCGAGGTCTTTCGGAGAAACCTATGAAGCACTACTTTGGGCCCTACACGATTATTCGTCGCCTTGGTGACCTCAGGTACGAGGTGCTTCCCAGCGGAAACTGACCCTTGTCACTGCCTTTCCTCACGTCCTGAAGTTGCTCATGTTGTCCGGCTTAAGTCGTATTACGTGTAACCCTGGAGGAACCCTTCAATGTTTTCTCCGCTGCATTTTCATCGCGAAACAACGCGTGCAGACACTAACCGTGTGCTTGCTGGTGCTTTCTTTTTTTTTTCATTTAGCATCGAGACGATGCTTCTTTCGGAAGGGAGGCAGTGTAGCGTCCTAAGAAGAAGGGCGATCGCTTCGACAAAGACGACGCTGCTTCCGGGACTCGCGTGCATTCTAGTGCCGCTGCTGTTGTGTGGCGCTGTACAGTTGTCCTGTAGACCTGAGGTCTCTGCTGACATCGTGTACCTGTGTGTCAGGATGTGACAATATTGTCACGCGCCTTCGTAGAACGTCGACGGAAGATGAAGAAGAACGGTCGGGTAGATCGGAGAAGAAAGAAGAAGAGCAAGGACAGAGGGACGTTCGTACGCTTCGCCGCAGTCCTGTTTGAGCCAATTCCTGTAAATAAACTCCCCGTGCGTACAAAGCACGTAACATCTTGGTGGAGGTGCGGGGTATCGATCCCCGTACCTCTTAGCAGCGATAAACCTGCCTTAGCAGTGATATTTTCGCGTCTAGTTTTTATAGTGGCGTCCTGTGTATAAGGTAATTAAATATCACATCAAATATACTGCTGCGTAGGCTTTTTAGGAAACCAGTTTGGCTCCGAAAGCTACAAGCTGGAGGGAGTCGCTGGTGCAATGGCGTGCTTTTGTACTGTTTTCGCTGTGATCTAGGCATCCAAATACAACTGTCCATGCCGTTGGCATGAAGTGAGCTTGGACGGGAGGCTTTCAGAAAGGTGATCATGAGTGGGCTGGAGAGGTCTCTAGAAGATGGAGGCGTCATTAGCCAAGGCCTCAAATGTATAGCCATCAATTTTAGAACATCCCTCCTTCTGCTCTCCAACAAAGATTTTGTGTCCTTAGTGAGTGCTAAATACTGCCTTCGGTAACTAAATCAACGCTTTGCAAACACCCAATCTTTTTCAGCAATCCTCCATTTTTTCGCGGGAATACTGACGTTTAGACCGGTAGCAGTCCTGTGGGTTGGAGTTGACATCGAAACTAAGCAGCTGCAAAGGCGTGCGCCGTCAGTGTCCTTACCGGAGCTTTGCGCCAGCTACATTGCTGTCAAGCGGCACTCGTGTTTTCAACCCGACACAAGAGCCTTAACACGTGGTTTAAGATAGCATAAACTGCGATGATGAAATGGCACTGTATATTGGCCTCCTGTGGAGTAGCAAAATCCTAAATATGATTAGAGGCACCAAGTGTCAACGTAGCACATTATTCGATTTCCGCTAGATGTGTGGGTTTTATGCCATAATGATTGTAATTAAGATAAGTACATTAGAAATGAGTGAACCTGTGGCGTAAACTAATACTTTGCAAAAATCGAAAAAATGGTTAAGACCTCTTACGTGTATGAACACCAATATGTTATAGTCCCGCATACAAAGGTTTTTCAGTTAGATTTCGGGCATATATCGCAGTTACTATCATCGGCAAGCATCTATGTGTTTACGTAATGTAAGTTGGAAGCAATACTTAGGACGACTTCGGGTATCATGTTCCCGGAAGCCTGAATTTGAGTACACAGAATTGGAGCTGCATAAGCGTTGATCCCAGTCCTATTGTAAGCTAGCCTACAACTTCCTCGCATATGCATCGTATGTGCAGAGAGAGCGAGAAATATTTATGAGCGGACGGGAAATATTCAGCCCTAGGTGGGCAGCCTCCTTAGTCAAGGAAACCGTGGACCCGAGCCATCTCCCGAGTCCGGCTGACCAGACTACGGCTGATCTTCCAGGCTGGGGCTTGGCAGCTGAGTCTCCCACTGCTCTTCGGTTATGGCCATGGCGGTTATAGGGCCATTTGGTCCCTAGCATCCCCACACCATATGCTGTAGGGTGTCTTTTACGTTGCAAAATGCGCATTTATATTTGTAGGTGGTGGACGAGATTCAGTGTAGTTATGTACCGTGGACGTGGCTGTTGGTTTAGATTTTTCGGAGGGTGACTGCTTCTTCTCTGGTTAGTTTCTTGTGGGGTGGGATATATTTTTTTCTGTCAAGTCTGTTATGCAGGAGGATGTAAGTATATTCCTTGGGTATATCCTGTGTTCTCCTAAATCCCTCTGTAAGTGGTGCCCGATTAGCATATATATCCTCGGGCTGAGGCATTGGCGGCCTCGTTTCCTTCCATGTGAGTATGTCCCGGAGTCCATATGATGTAGGTATCTGGGAGGTAATGAGTTGTGGTGCGACAGAGGATTTGAAGTGCTATGCTGAAAATTCTTCCCTTTTGGTAGTTTCTGCTGCAATCGGTGAGAATAGCGAAGTGTTCTTTGCTCGTCGAGACCGTCAATTCAAGTGCGGCCTCTTCGGCTGCGTCAGTGTCATTTGTTGGAATAGTTGCAGAGTTCTTTTCTGTAAATGTGGAATCCATGATGCTAATGTAGTGGAAATATGATATGAAAAGGTTACGCCAAAGGAGATTAGTGTACCGCAATAATGCATGAAACACCGACATGTTGTGTCTGTTTTGGTTTGTAGGGTTTAACATCCCAAAGCGACTCATCTTAGAGATGCCGTAGTGGAGGACTCCGGATATTTCGACCGCCTTGGGTTCTTTAAAGTGCACTGACATCGCACAGCATTCGGATGCCACTCTATTTTGCCGACATCGAAGTGCAGCCGCAGGAGATAACCAAGTGTACAAGTGTCCGAATTGGTGCGTTTTTAGGTATCTAGTTTACGGCATTATTTTGACTTTCTCTGGCCGCTTGATCAAGGTTTCCTGTTTTTCCGGACACAGGTGTTTTTCTTAGGTCGGGAGTACGAACAAAAGCCACCAACTTTTTCCCATAGTAGGGCAGATAAATATTTATCGTTTTGTTATCTCCAAAAGAGGATGATTGTTCATGGCGACGTTTTGAGCAAACACTAAGTATGAAAGGATAATAAACTTCGTTTTAGTATGGTAATCATACACAAAAAGTCATACCTTATTTAAAAATTGCCAGGTGCTGCTTTATGACAAGTGAGTGAAATATTTAAGCCTGCAGTGCAGCCCTTGTTTGGCGCATGAATGCATAGATCGAGGTCATAGACAACGACCTTTCCTGCTCAGCTCGAAGCATGTGACAGTGAACTCGATACAACCAAAATTTCTGAAGCGGCTGTGAGAAGCACTTGAAGCTTATTATCACCATGCCTTTTTCAATCGCTATTTCATTTTTTTTCCTTCCGAGAATTTTGTACTGTTTAGCTTGATTATAACAAAATAGAGGTAAAAAAAGATAGCCCCCAACATTCAAAGTAAGCCGCGAGTAATTTCACTGAACTTGACGGGTAGAATGTAATGTTGAAGAAATATAGCCTAATTTTTGCACAACATTCCTTTCAGGCAGCCTTTCTTCTTCTGTGGAGGGGAAATATCTGATCGCTGAGCTTGCGGCTTTGAATAAATTAGCTTCTTGCATTCAGGATCGTAAATTTGGTAACGTTTTCCAGGGCAGTTCTTGCTGTAGACAGCCAGGCACTCATATGGACCGAGGCGATCGACTGTGCTCTCTGTCTGCAGAAGCTGGCAGTCTGCAAAAACAAGCACGTTACGTATCAGCTATATTTTGTGCGGCATTTATTAGTTTTAATTTTGCTAAGCTGCTTTGAAGAGCTCAAGCATCACGTGAAACAGAAGCTAAAATTTCTACGAAATACCCTCAGTATTGAAGACATCCTTTACTGCAATTACCTTCCAAGGAAAACCTTTGCAAATCGAAAGTACTAGACAAGATTTTCTGTGTTATAGCTCGCCGCCATTTTCTACTGACTTGCGCTCTGCCGTGAGGCCCTTTGCAGAGGGAGTGCGAAGCTTGTGCAGAATATTTTAGGATTAGTACCTTCTTCTAAGTACGATCACTAAAAAGACGTGTATTAACTTCCATGAATCGACCTATATAAAGCCAAATCTTCCTCCTGCATTACCCTACGATCTGGTGATTGGAAAATTGCAGCCGATGACCAGGACCGGGAGAAAACTTCGTTTTCCACTCCACATAGGCTATATGACTTTAAGGTTTTGCCTTTTGGCTTAATAAACGCTGCAGCCAAATCCGAACTCAAGATTGACTCCTGACTGAAAGGTTTTAAAAGGTCCACTAAGCTTTGCTATTTAGACGTTGTCATTAGGCTTTACCTGTTTTCATTCCACATGACAGACATATCTAAAGTTCTTTTACCCTTTCGCCATGCCGGGCAACAGTTGAACTCTTCAAAATCCTGTTTCGTACGTCGTCAGCTCAAATATTGAATTGAATTGAAATTTATTTGCGTCACAATACATAAAATGGACAAAATTTACTGGAAAATAGAATTGAAAACATCCAAAATAGAGCAGCAAGGTTTGTTCTGTCGGTACGCCAGAACTGATAGCTGCACCATCATGAAAAATGAATTAGGATGGGAAACTCTCTCATCTCGAAGAAGGAAATTCCGACCTAAACTTTTGTACCAAATATACCAAAACAAGACAGGCATTCGAAAGGAAATATACTTTTTCTTTACGCACGCTTGCCATAAGGCATAGTATAGAAACTCATGTCAATTATTTTCGCTAAGGAACGGGAGCAGGCTCCCAATCTTGTCGTTGTCGGTGAGCCATTTAAAGAAGTCCTCTTCCCTGGTTGTGGTTAGTGCATTACATTGGCCACATGATGTCGCTGCTCGCGCAGATCAATGTTTTAAGATTTTGGAATACAGTGCCTGAACTGTCATGTATGCCAGTTCCTTTTTTGTTCGATCCATCGTTGAATGGAATCGGATTTCATGTCATCAAGTGTGCTCCATAAACGATGTGTTTTTTCCACTCTGCAACCCCCTGCTCTAGAGCCTTTCGGCTATGCGGGATAATAATTAAATAAATAAATAATTATGACACTACGATGGTTCGATTCTACGGGAAACGCCCCAATCCAGAGAAGATCCGAGCAATCAAGAATCTCCCATTGCCCTGTTCAAGCAACGACGTTTCACGTTTTCTAAGTGTTCATACTTTCGGAGGTTCATTCAAGGCTTCTGCCGACATTGCTTAGCCGCTCACTGGTCTTGTTAAAAAGAATGTAACTTTTTTGTCGGAGTCTCTCAAGACCAAATATTAACCCCGCTTATAAGAAAGCTTATCGAAAGACTAGTCTTAGCGCACTTTGATGTGTCCTACTGAAATCAGTACTGATTCCAGGGAGTATGGCATCGAGACCACTCTTTCCCAGCGCAACACGGGACTGATCGCGTAACTGCTCATGCCAGCCGTTACATGTCCCTCCTTCAAATACGAACTGTTCCATTACCGAAAGAGAGTACTTGGCTCCCGTGTGGGCTGTTGGAAAATGTCGACCGTACCTTTATGGCAGGCCATTCAAGGTTGTGACAAACCCTCACGCACTGTTTTGCTTTCTTCTCTGAAGGATCCTATTTTTCAACTCAGACGCTTGGGCGCTACGACGGAAAGACTATGACTACTTCGTGATCTACAAGTCCGGAAAGTTTAACAAAGATGCTGATTATCTCTGACGTTAACCTGCTGCTATCTCCCATTACCGGAAAAATGCTCGCCACAGCACTAAAGCCACCCAGCAAGAACATAAGAACCGCTATAACCAGCACCACCGCACTGCCTGCCTCTCAACCGATGAAGGAACGCTACCCTGGACGCCAATTCGCACGCCTGAATTGTGCGAGAAGTTCCCCCGCTCCCTCGCTATATCAGTCCTTACACTCAAGCAAACATCTCCCGTGAACTTCCGCGTTGTCCCATCGCATACCGTCGCCAATCGGTGTCTGCGTGCGCTCAAAAGAATTTGTTCATGTTTGGCGCATGAAGCCGTACACCCACCGACCCGCTTCCGTCTAAACAGCGACCAGGGTGGCCGCTTCCTTGCCGGGAGGATTTGTGTGAGCGCGGTGCCAGAACTTTCACCTCTTTCACCTGTACATACGCAGCATCGTCATCATTCACCTGTGTTTGCAAGATCACGCGCAGCATTTCAGACTGTGGCTGGAATAAAGCAGTTTGTTCGAGCGGTGGCTCACTATATAACGGACACTATAAGGCGGGCGCAGTTTTTGTATCGTTTACTAGAGCGGTTTATAGAATTAACCACAACATTCTTTTTTTTTTTTTTTTTCAAACTGGAGCCTCTTAGAATCTGCGGCCCAATATTTATACGCAATTATCGGTATTAACGAATGCTAGCAGTAAATTTTGCCGAAAATTTATTCTACCCATTATTCATTAACCACAGTTTCACAGGGTTCGATTTTGCGTTTAATTGCGTCTTATAGCCGATGACACCTCAATATATACTATCGGCAACAACATAAAAGACCTTATAATAACATTGAATGTAAGCTTTAAATTTTGGTTTATTGCTGTGAAAATAGCCACCTTGCAGCCGTCTTTAAAAACGTATGCTCTTTCATTCGCATCATAAACAACCATTAATATTGCTCCAGTTTATTTGGTGAATCAGATCATATTCTTTCTAAATAAGCGAAATTTTTTGGTATCCTACTAGACGAACATTTGGATTTTAACATGCATAGGGAAACATTATGTAAAAGATACTTCTTGATATTAGGATGCTTCTTCGTACGCATTATTACTTTCAGCAACATATCCTTCTGGCACTATATTTACCTTTATTCAAAGTCACTTAACGTGCTGCTTATCAACTTGTGGAACTACGTATTTCAGTCATATGTCAAGCATCCATCATTTTAAAGGTAGTGAAGTCCACATATTACTGGGAATGAACAAAGGGCGATTCCTAGTTGCTCCAGGACGAATGAAGCGGCTGGACTAAAGCCAAAAGGTCGCTCAGTTGTGGATGTGCCGGGAAGGACCGGAAAGTCCGATGTTGCAAGGAGATGTATCACATAGCAACATGGAATGTAAGATCTATGACGCAAGGTAAACTGAATGTCGCCAAGCGAGAAATGGACAGATTGAACAATGATATCTTGGGTATCAGTGAGCTCAAGTGGACCGGAATGCGAGAATTTAACTCCGGCGACCATTACGTCTTTTATTGTGGGCACGAATCCAAGAGAAGGAATGGGGTCGCTCTCATAGTAAACAGAAGAATGGGCAAAGCAGTGCTAGGGTACAACCCCAAAAACGACCGAATGATTTCACTTCGGATCCAAGGTCACCCTTTTAACATAACAGTTATCCAAGTCTATGCACCGACCACTACTGCTGAAGAAGATGAGGTTGAGAGATTTTATCATCACCATCATCATCATCATCATCAGCCTGATTATACCCACTGCAGGGCGACGGCCTCTCCCATATTTTTCCACTTAACCCGGTTCTGTGCTAGCTGCATCCACCTGACCCCTGCGAACTTCTTAATCTCATCCGCCCACCTAACTTTCTGGCGCCCCCTGCTGCGCTTTCCTTCACTCGGAATCCAGTTTGTTACCCTCAGCGACCACCGGTTATCCTCTCTTCGCACTACATGTCCTGCCCATGTCCATTTCTTCTTCTTAATTACCACTAGAATGTCGTTAACTTGAGTTGTTTCTCTGACCCACTCTGCACGCTTTCTTTCTCTTAATGTTACCCCTACCATTTTTCGTTCCATAGCCCTCTGGGTTGTCCTCAACTTAAGTAGAACTCTCTTGGTTAGCCTCCACGCTTCAGCCCCATAGGTGAGTACAGGCAAGATGCAACTGTTGTATACTTTCCTCTTGAGCGATACCGGTAAGCTGCTAGTCATAATCTGCGAGTGCTTGCCAAATGCGCTCCATCCCAATCTTATTCTTCTTGTTATTGCCTTTTCATGGTCCGGATCTGCGGTTACTACCTGTCCTAAGTAGATATATTCGCCTACTACTTCCAGTATTTCGCTACCTAATGTAAACTCCTGCTCCTTCCCGAGGCTGTTGAACATTACCTTAGTCTTCTGCATATTGATTTTCAAGCCCACCTTTCTACTTTTCCTGTCTAGGTCATCAATCATTATTTGCAGTTCATCTCCCGAGTTGCTTAGCAAGGCAATGTCATCAGCAAATCGCAGATTACTGAGGTATTCTCCATCTACCCTTATCCCTAACTGCTCCCATTCCAAGTCTCTGAATACTTCCTCTAAACAAGCTGTGAATAGTACTGGGGAGATTGTGCCTCCTTGCCTAACACCTTTCTTTATGGGAATTTTGTTGCTTTCTTTATGTAAAACTATGGTTGCTGTGCAGCCACTATATATATCTTCCAGCACTTTCACGTATTGCTCGTCTACCCCCTGATTTCGCAATGCCTGCATCACCACCGAGGTTTCAACTGAGTCAAATGCTTTTTCGTAATCAATGAATGCTATGTATAAGGGCTGTTTAT
Source organism: Amblyomma maculatum (assembly GCA_023969395.1). Taxonomy (NCBI): domain Eukaryota; kingdom Metazoa; phylum Arthropoda; class Arachnida; order Ixodida; family Ixodidae; genus Amblyomma; species Amblyomma maculatum. The sequence goes on from JAJIZL010000111.1 coordinate 565,242, forward strand.
ATTCCGAGCATTTTTCTATCACCTGATTGATGGTATGGATATGATCGATAGTAGAGTACCGTTTCCGAAACCCTGCTTGATCCTTTGCTTAGATTGCAGTCTAAGGTTGTCCCGATTCTGTTAGCGATTACCTTAGTAAATACCTTATACGTAACAGACAGTAAGCTGATGGGTCTGTAATTTTTAAGGTCCTTAGAGTCCCCTTTCTTGTGAATGAGGATAATGTTTGCATTCTTCCATGCTTCCGGTACCGTAGATGACACCAGGCACTGCGTATACAGGGTGGCCAGTTTTACTAGCACGATATCCCTCCCCGTCCTTCACCAAATCTGTAGTTATCTGATCCTCTCCAGCTGATTTCCCCCTTTTGATAGTTTCTAGTGCTTTCTTGACCTCGTCCTTCGTCACTGGTGGAACGTCTGACTGTTTTTCCCTACCACCAATCTCATGACGGTCCTGACTACTTTGGCTACTGTAGAGATCTGTATAGAACTCCTCAGCTACTTTGACTATCTTGTCCATATTAGTGATGACGTTGCCCGCCTTGTCCCTTATCGCATACATCTGGTTTTTGCCTATGCCTAATTTCTTCTTTACCGCTTTAAGGCTTCCCCCGTTCTTTACAGCATGCTCAATTTTCTCCATGTTATACTTCCTTATATCGGCCACCTTGCGCTTATTGATTAGCTTTGATATCTCGGCCAATTCGATCTGGTCTGTTGGATTGGAAGCTTTCATACTCTGCCGTTTCTTAATAAAATTTTTCGTCTCCTTAGACAGCTTACCGGTATCCTCTCTAATTATCCTACCGCCTACTTCTACAGCGCACTCAGTAATGATATCTCTGAAATTATTGTTCCTTGCCTATAGGGTAATGTCGCCATCCTCAGTTAGAGTTGAATACCTATTCTGTAGCGAGATCCTGAACTCTTCTGCCCTCCCCCTCACCGCTAATTCGTTGATGGGTTTCTTTCTTACAAATCTATTGCGTTCCTTCTTCAGATTTAGGCTAATTCGGGACCTCACCATCCTGTGGTCACTACATCGAACTTTCCCGATTACCTCTACATTCTGCACAATGGTGGGGGTTGAGCACATTATGAAGTCGATTTCATTTTTAGTCTCTCCTTTAGGACTTTTTTCACGTCCATTTTCGGTTCTTCCGTTTGCTGAGGAAGGTATTCATGATTCTTAAGTTATTGCGCTCTGCAAACTCAACTAGTAACTCCCCCCTGCTATTCCTAGAACCAATGCCATAGTCACCAACTGCCTCGTCTCCTGCCTGTTTTTTCCCTGCCTTGGCATTGAAGTCGCCCATTAGTACAGTATACTGCGTCTTTACTTTTCGCATTGCCGATTCTACATCTTCATAGAAGCTTTCAACTGCCTGGTCATCATAACTACATGTAGGTGCATAGGCCTGTACAACCTTCAGTTTATACCGCTTATTAAGCCTAATTACGATGCCTGCAACCCTCTCATTATTACTATAGAATTCATCTATATTACCCGCTATATACTCATTGTCAAGGACACCTACTCTTAGTTGTCGCCTCTCCGGTAAACCTCGATAACACAGTACATGCCCATCCTTTAGTAGAGTATATGCCTCATTCGGCCTCCTAACCTCACTAAGCCCTATGACATCCCATTTCATACCTTGTAGTTCCTGTAAGAGCACTGCTAAACTAGCTTCACTAGCTAGGGTTCTAGCATTAAACGTTGCCAGGGTCAGTTTCCAATGGCGGCCTTTTCAGCCGCCATTGGCCTGTCCGCTGGAGAGATTTTATGCCGACCTACTATGCCTTTTAGACCGCACCCCATCATCAGACGTCGTTTTTCTCATAGGAGACTGTAATGCTAAGGTAGGGAGTGAAGAAATATCCGGAGTTACAGGCAAGTTCGGTCTTGGTGAGCCAAATGAAGCTGGGCAGAGCCCGAAGAGATGTGGACTGATGTTCGTGATATAATACAAGAAGTTGCTACTAAGGTAGTTCCAAAGCAAAAGAAATGCAAGAAAGCAAACTGGTTATCTGAAATGGCTTTGCAAATAGCTGAGGAAAGGAGGAAGGCAAAAGTTATGGGGGAAAGAGAAAGATACAAGGTTCTCAATGCGGATTTTCAGAAAATAGCAAGGAGCGATAAGAATGCTTTCCTGAACATACAGTGCCAAGCAGTTGAGGACAACAGCCAATTAAGGAACACAAGAGCTCTGTATAAGACAATCAAAGATATCAAAGGAAGCTTCTGTGCTAAGCTGGCCGTGATAAAGGACAAACGAGGCAAGGACCTCAATGAAGCCGCAGAGATAAAGAACAGGTGGCAGGAATACACAGAAGAACTGTACAAGAAGGACCCGAATGTGCAAACCCAAGATAACCGGGTTGTGATCACTGATCTCGAGCCGGGCATCCTGAAGAGTGAAGTTGAATGGGCCTTAGCCAGCCTTGCTAGAACAAAGCTAGCGGAATTGATGGCAATCCAGCGTAGTTGCTTCAAAACCTCAACCATGACGCTGTTAACATTCTGCATACATTATGTCAGAAGATTTGGACAACCCTGCAGTGTCCACAGGATTGGAGGAGGTCAGTTTACATCCCCATTCCAAAGAAAGGCAGTGCCAAAGATAGTTCCAACTACCGCACGATCGCGCTTATTTCTCATGCTAGCAAGGTGATGTTGAAAATCCTCCAAGGTAGGCTCCAGCAGTGTGTGGATCGGGAGCTTCCGGACGTGCAAGCTGGGTTTCGCAAGGGCAGAGGAACTAGAGACCAAGTTGCCAACCTTTGCTGGATCATGGAAAAAGCAAGAAAGTTCCAGGAACCCATCTACTACTGCTTTATTGATTATGCGAAAGCGTATGACTGCGTAGATCACAGCAGATTGTGGCAAGCTCTCCAAGAGATGGGAGTTCCAATTCACTTCATCTGTCTCCTCAGGAACCTGTATGAACGGCAAGAGGCCACAGTCAGAACTGGGCATGGTCTTACTGATTGGTTTCCGATTGAGAAAGGAGTGAGGCAAGGCTGTATACTGTCGCCCTGCCTATTTAACCTATATGCAGAGTGCATCATGAGGAAGGCCGGTCTGGACGAGTCTTCAGCTGGAGTGAAGATTGCTGGAAAACGTATCAACAACGTAAGATATGCGGATGATACCACTTTAATGGCAGAAAGTGAAGCGGAACTCAAGAGACTTCTGATGCGCGTACAAGAAAAGAGTGAGAAGTTTGGGCTTAAACTGAACATTAAAACGACAAAGATCATGGCGTCTTGCCGTATCAAGTCCTGGAGCATCAAGGGACAAGAAGTGGAAGCTGTGACAGATTTTCTCTTCTTGGGCTCCAAGATTGCCTCAGAAGGAGACTGCAGCCATGAAATTAGGAGACGCCTGCTTCTGGGAAAGAGAGCAATGGTTAGCCTTGACCGCCTAGTAAAGGGCAGAGACATTAGTCTGCCAACCAAGATCCGTATAACTCGTGCTATGGTCATTACAGTTGTGATGTATGGATGTGAGTGTAGGACTGTGAAAAAGGCTGACCGCCGAAGAAGTGACGCTTTTGAATTGTGGTGCTGGCGAAGACTCTTGAGAGTTCCTTGGACTGCCAGAAGATCAAATCAGTTAATATTGTCGACCATAAACCCTGACTGCTCATTGGAGGGTCAAATTCTAAAGTTAAAGCTCGACTACTTTGGTCATCTGATGAGAAGAGAGGAGTCGCTGGAGAAAGATTTGATGTTGGGAAAGGTTGAGGGTCGCCGGAGAAGGAGTAGGCAGCGAACGCGATGGTTAGGTGGCATTCTCGAGGCACTGCAGATGAAGTTATGTGATGTTAGGAAGATAGTGAGAGACCGGAAAGCGTGGCTTGACATTGTCCATAGGGTCACGAAGAGTCGGACACGACTGAACTCAAGTCAGAATATTTACCTTCCTTCGTCTTCTGCCCTAGCTAGCGCGTTTACTCAAATCTTAATACTTTATTGTTTCTGCTCCACCTAAGCTCTCGTAATGCTGAAATTGTATTTAAAGCCCTTCCTTCATCTTCCATAATGGACAGTATTCTAAGTAGTTTTCCCAAAACGATAAATTGCTACTTTCTAGTGTTGACACTAATTATGGCAATCAGACCTTTTTTTTTCAGTTGTAACTCTGTGGACCTCACTTGCCCCATGCGTAAAAACAGTTCGAGCCGTTCAGGCATTGCAAAAGTGAATTCAAAGCATTTTTAGTAAAGTTATAACACTAGTCAGTTTTCTTTTTATCCTAATGATGTATTGTTTATCTTGTGGTTTGTATATTTTAGTATATATTAATGCTTTATTGCTACATTTTGTGTTTTTTCAACATTTAGTTAAAGGAGTTCTTTATGATGGTTTCGGTTTGGCACCTTCTTCTGTACCATTTAACTAAGAATATTTTCACAATAAATTTTGTTAATATTAAAACCTGAACTTGAAAACTAACTTCTATTTAAAGAGGTGTGCATCACCTAAAGTTGTATGTGGCTGTTAGGAGTCTGACCATTTTACAAACCAAAGAACTAGAGAATGTGCTGTCAATTCGTCTGATTATTCATGAAAATGTATTGCCCTCTTTAAAATCTAGAGCTTCACTACGCAGCTTAGAAATGAGAAGACATATTTAGATAGCGCTTCGCCAATACGATTTATCCTTCGCCTGCAATACACTCAAAATACCAGCCCCTTGTTTCTCTAACCGATCTTTATTAATGTAAAGCAGTGCACCGTCACAACCTGCTAACAATTAGAGGGGTTTACCGCGGCTAAGCCGAACATAAAGCATAAGCGCCTGCGGAACCATAGTGACCAGCTGCGAAGCCGACGGCCGGCAGCTGAGTTAATAGAAACAACACTGAGAGGCCTCCATGTGCTGTGCGATGACAGTGCACACTTGAGATCTCTAGGTGGTCGAAAGTACTCCATTTTAGGCCGAATCTATTTTCATTTCCTGCGCATGCAATGCCTGTAGACGCTTTCCTATTCTACTCAGTCAGATCTCTGTGGTGCTGCGCGAATTCGCAGTGCGGAAATTACCCTTCTCCTCCTCTCCGCACCAGTGCGCGCATGTGCTGGGATGCCGCTACTATCTTTCGCCTCTCTGTACGCCCCGTGCACTACCAATAGGAAAGCTACGAAAAGACGCTAGCGATCGTTTCAGAAGTCCTTCCGGGATGCGAGTTGCCGATAATCATTGCCGATGTTCGCGGCGGCGGTTTTTGTTTTTTCCACACGTGCCGATTTCTTCACGGAAGGCCTGAAGCATAAAATTAAGGTACCTCTTTGTCTACAAGCGAAACCATTAGGTCAATAAATGATATTCTGCTACAGATTGTTTATTCGTTCTACACTTAAGATAAGCGCATCTCACAGTGCCGCTGGTTTCGACGTAGATATGCGAACTTTTAAATCTATCCCATTTCTAAAGGAAACGCAATTATTCTGCTTGCATTTTGACGTAAAACGTTTAATTTAATGTTGCTTGCAATAGCTTTTGAGGCCTAAGGGTTGTTAAAGGCTGATTTGGAAACCAACACATAATATGACATTTATTATGAAGAACCAATTAGTATACTGGTTAATGAAACGTGCCGCCGGAATATAACGTGTTCCCCAAAATGAACAGAGAATATATTTCTTGTCTGCACTGCTACAGTTCCAAAATTGCAGGTAAGAACGTTGTTGCTCACAAACGCCCAAAAATACTCACACAAATCGTAAGCTCGTATTTTATATTAACCTATTGGATATGCTTCAGCCAAGATATACTTGGTTAAAGCTCCGAAAGAGGCAGTACAATTCTCTCAACAAGTATATATTAGCCAATATTTTTGCTTTTCCATGTCCGATGCATAGAAGCATGCCTAATGTGTCATCTTTGATATAGCCCGCAAGAATGAGCACTGAAGAACAGGAAGCATTACAAGAGGGAATCAATGCTGGGAGTGTTGTGCCTTGTAGACTGGAAATCTTTTGTATTTGCGCCCTGTTGGTCAACATATTCCACATGTCTTCACATCTCCACCACGCAGAAACGCTGGCCATGGCCAAAGGGATCATTATTATGGTGTTCTTACAGACCGTGTCGATTTTCTACATACGAGGTGTACGCGGTATGTCTACCCAAAATATTAGCTGTTCATCTAAAACAAATTCACTTCATGGCTAAGCGGATGCATTTGTTCTCTCCTTATGATGTGTGCGAAATAAATTTACATAGTCAATTATCGTGTTATCAGAGCAACCTGTAACTTCATCGTGCCTTGATATGCCTTCAGATCTAAAAAGACAGATTTGAGCTGAGAGATATGGGCTGCAGTGCAAGAGGGCGCCAAATAAACTTTTTCTTTCAATTCCTGTAGGTGTTTTTTGTGAGTTGGGAATAGGTTTACTGCTCCACATTTGAGCTGCAATGTGACGTCTTAAAGCTGCTAGTCACACGCAGCGTGTAGCGCTTTATCAACATGCACATGCCAGTGTCGGTTTCATATTTGACGTTACAGCACATTCTGTGGTCGAGCAGACACTTCAGATTATTTTCGCAGGCCGGATATTGCAGGGAAAGCAACTTCGAACTTTCGATACGGATTCGAAGACGCAGCTTCAAAGCCATACATGCATGTTCATAACACTTGGTAGAGCGAACCATGCCACGCGCCGTAAAGAAAACCCAAAGTGGCCAGATTGAGATGCGGTTTTTGTCCAGGCCCAACCTTATAGCACAACGGTTGTTGGTTGTGAGGTACCAGCCAGCAGCCTTGATCTATCGCTCTCCCGGACTGAGGGCATGACCACACGTCGAGCTTTCTAATTTATTTTTCTTAATTAAATGTCTTTTGACTAATATATGTATGTCTGATAATCTTTTACATAAAGCTTTAAACTTTGACTCTATGGTAGCGACCACATGAAATACCACAAAGTCAATAAAAGTAATACAAGAACCGAAATCCCGAAGTGGGCTCAATCATCCAAGTTGTTCATTTACTCGCCTCTGCTGCTTGTTCGCAGAACTTGAATGAGTATAAGGCAAGTCCTCTCCTCGTTGATGTACATTACCTTCTGAAGGATCGGTGCAGAATCTGCAGTAGTCGTAGAAAAGAAGCCCGTGTTACCTTGTGGTCTAAATGCGAGCATTATTGTGCAAACGTAATGTTTATGGGGTGAATTCATGCTACCTTAGGGCCTGAAGAGCACTGCGTTGGTTGAAGGTGTATTTTGAAGCGTACTTTTACAGCTGCAATATATATTGCAAAGTTATTGGACTAAAACTTCTTCCCAAGGAAAAACTCGTCGCAATGGTTTTTAAATCAGATTGATATAGCATAGGTATAACGAAGAATCTTTGCTATTCGTATTTTCACATTTTTTTCGGTGGTATTGAGACACCAAACAACTACACTAAAGAGAACATGTCACCATTTCATTTAGAACCCAGTTCTCCGAAAACTTATCTCTTTTGTTGGTTGCAGCTTCACACGGCCTAATAAAAGCCCGAAGCACTGCTTAAATATTTTCCTAAGCACAGCAAGACCGGGAAAAGCAAAGTGGGTATACATAAATCTTGCTTCGATTCTCCTGCAAGCCATTACATTCAGCGTAGCTGTGCTGCTGTCCTACAGGTGTTTGTGATTAAGACTAAGATCTAAAGATGAAAATTTCCCGAATGTAAACTTATCTATGCGTGGCATGAATTGGTAAAATTAACCGAAAAAGAAAACATTTTCTAAACGAGCTTCTAACATTGCCTTTTCTTGTAAATCCATACTTAGCAGAATAAACCACCGTATCTTTCTAAACGTTAGCGAATCGTAAACATGTTATTCAATCCCTCCCAAGAAATGTCCTTGTACTTAATAAATATTCATTAAGAAGCTTACAGATGTGAATACTGTGAAATATTTAAAATAAATCCCCGTGGGCACCAAGAAATACCATTTGTTCTTCTTATTATCATGAAAAAAAAAATCAGTAAAGGTTAACACAAATAGAGGCCAAACAGTTTCTCACACCTAAACATGAGAACCAAGATTCATCGGCGGTTTTCTAATTGCTGATGGTGATTTTTTTATCAAACCCCAGAAAAATAGCAGTCCCAGAGTTAGCCTAACAGTTTGCCACGGCCTCAATAATTTTATATCAAGTTGTGCCTTCATTTAAGCGCAACAGGCTCTACTTGAGACTTCTTTTCTTGGGTTCATCATAAGCAGCACCACCATGTCCAATTTGCAGGGCGTATTCACAGTCCGAATGAAGCATTTGGCTTCAAAAACTGCACAGATTTGGCAAAGTAATGGACCAATAATCATTCCACGGGCACATTTTATTGTGGTCCAAGCTGTGTTTAGAATTATTGGAACTGTTCGCTAAGCTTACACAATCCGTGTCTTCCTGGCATTCGCATTGCGGAAGTTTTATGGGAAATGCCATGTATTGCTTCTGCCTTTTTGTATCTATTGCAATGAAGTGCCTGAACGCACAATTTAGGTAAAGAGCGAAAGTTTTCATTGATTATCAAGTGCTATTACTTGTAAGAATAACCTCGATGGCAATGTGGCTACTCCTACTCATTCGTACGAGTTATCGGTGCGGAAAGAGGCCATAATAGTCGGCACCTGCTGGGCTCTCCCTCCAAGGGTTGAATATTTTCAAAGATATTGTAACAGTCCAGAAGAAGATGAAACTACCTATATGGACGCCATTTCACGGTTGTGACGAGCCGTCATGCCCTGTTTTGGCTCGTCAACCTTAGTGCTTCATCTGGTCATCTGGCACGCTCGGCCTTTCGTCTGCAGGAGTACGACTTCACTGGTTCGTAGTGGCCGCAAACACGTCAATGCAAACTATCTTTGACGACTTCCCCTTCCTACGACCGAATGTGACTTCTGATTTCGATCACTATATGACCTCCGTCGTGCCCGAGTTTCCCGACGCCTCAGTTCTGCGGACTGCGCAAGAGCCCGACATAAGCCTCAAGCCACTGCTTGCGGCGGCGCGGGATTCCACAGCTTCCAGCCCATTTTGTCTCCTGGATGGCCCTCTGTATAAAAAGGCTTATTCAAGCACCGGCACAAATTTTCTGCTTGTGGTTCCCGAGAGCTACCGCTTGTGCATCCTCCGTGCCATGGACGACGACCCCACTTACGGTCACTTGGGCTCTGCACAAACGCTCCGTCGTATCCGCGACCGGTTTTATTGGCCAAAGATGCGCCAGACGACTGAGCGACATCTGGCGAGCTGCACTGACTACCAAGGACACAAACGTTCTACGTCCACGTCACAGGGCCTGCCGCACCCTGTGACTCCACCACGTGGTGAATTTGAGAAAGTCGGAATAGACTTTATGGGTCACTTCCCGAAGTCATCCGATGGAAATCATTGGATCGTGGTTTGTGCCGACTATCTCACGTGTCCCTGTTCTTGCTCCGTTCTGTGAACCTCCGCCATGGACCTCCGCGCGTGATAATCAGTAATCGAGGCCGCCGGTTTATGGCAGATGTGGAAGAGCTTCTCGGTTTGTGTGCATCGAATTTTCGGCACTCCACACCATATCACCCTCAAACGAACGGCTTGATGGAGCGCACAAACTGCCCACTCAAAAACATGCTATCTATGTACATCGCATCTCACCACAAGAACTGGGATACTATATTGCCGTTTATAATGTTTGCATTCAACAGTGCAACACATGAGCGACCGTCTACAGCCCGTTCTTCTTTCTATATGCCCGTCCTCCTGGATATTGTCTAGACACCATTCTTCCTTACTCCGTTCATAACAAACCGTGCATCACGGAAACTATTTGTCGAGCTGAAGAAGTCGTCCATTTGCGCATTCTCGCTTCGCAAGAGCGTTCAAAAGCTCGGTGCGACAGCCGGCATAACCATATGTCCCCTGGAGACTTAGTGCGGATTTAGCGACCTCTCCGAAAGCGTGGTTTAGCCCAGACAGTGTTGGCGCTTTACGCTGGCCCTTACGTTGTGCGTGAGCGCGTCAGCGATGTGAACTACCGAATAGCACGTATGACAGGCAGTGGTGGTCGCACAGTCACAACCGAAGTTGGCCATGTAGTCCGGACGAAGCCGTGTCACTCTCGTGGAAACGAATAACTACCTCGCCCGGAGGGCTTGGTCTGCCCAGGGAGAAAATGTAACAGTCCAGAAGAAGATGAAGATTACAGCGCAAGTGAAAGAGAAAGACGTTGAAAAAGACTCTCGTGCCGGACGCGCTGCCGTTAAAAGCTGAGCTCCCTGTCCTATCGTCTTGTTGTCCAGCGCTCTGATGTCTTACCCCCGTCGTAACAATATCAACCCTTCTCTGAAGGGGATAATAAATCTGCAAATCTTCAGGTTACTTACGATTCCAGAGTGAGTTACTAACGAATAATATAAGCTTGATCTCGGGTAGCGCTAATATAAACCAGGGTCAAAAAATTGGACGCGCATACAACCGTTAGGAGTGCTTGTAAAATTGCTTTCAGGTGGTCATTCATACAAATGGGCAGCTTAGGATTCGATGATAATATATGTTACATATTAAGCGCAGAGCTTTAATGAAGCCAATCGTATTTTAATGTAACTGCAGAGATGCTTCGAGATTCTAATATTCGGTAAACATTTTACTGTACATTTTCCTATCCGCCCTGATACGTTACGCCCAATTCGGACGCCTTGCGATAATTCATTGATACGCAAGTCAATTTTAAATTGAGAACTATTTTGGCTTCAGTTCAATGATTCTGGCAAAAACACCATGTCTGTGACGTCACCAAAGTTATACCCGCTTTACTGCCCACTTCCCACATGATCGTGAAATTTATAGCCAATACTTTATATACACAATCCAAGACGCAGAAGGCATTTTTTTTCCGATACTGTGTGCGGCGTCATTGTTTCATGAACTGGAACGTCATTTCGGGCCCCCAAATTTCGTTCAGATTTGCCGTTCGTTCATTTCAAATAGATTTGTACTCAGAATTTCAAAAAAATGGTTTCATGCGTCAAAGTCGGAACACAATGGGGAATGTAATGCAATAACTTACTCAGAATGTAAAAACAAATCTAGAGGGCACTTTTGACCACTAAAGTGCGATGAGGCGAAATTCATTATAGCGCGATAGATTGTAGCCCATCTCTACGGTACCTGTATCTCCCTATCCTCTTTCACTCCCATCTTCTTCCCTTCCTTGATGCTAACACAAATATATTTGCCAAGTATGGCTCCCTTAGTGACCTGGTCAGAGCAATATGATTTGAGTGACGACCTGTACAAACAATGAAGATTCTGTCTTCTCACCTTTACCCCCATCCATGGCCATGAGCCTTCCATTCAATAGAGGACATTAAATCAATTTACGGTATGGCACGTCCTGACGACATATAGAGCCAAAAGGACGTACCGGTCATAGTGAGGCTTCAAGTGCTTGACGTTATCTGTTTCGTGGTTACGAAGACGGGAGTCCGCACTCAGCAATTTCATTGATAGAAGTCTGTAAAGTACCCAGTTGGGACCTTAACGCCGCGCAAGCAGCTTCTTTAAAAGGTCAGGCGTTCTGGGCGGTACACAGAGCCACGCCTCGGAATCGGGAAATGTGTCCGTCGAGAATTGTGACAGATACGGCGCTTTTTCTGTCCTCTAAAAATAATTTCAAACATCGCTCATCCCTGCTGGACTAACGCCTACTAGACATCTGGGCCTGCTCCTATTTGCTGTGTGATGCGGCGTTCGAGGAAGGGGCAGATGAAAAGCGCCGAACGGACATCTGGATTGTGCGCCCAGGAGGGGAGGGGTAGCTTTGTATATGCATGAATTGCCTGGTGGCGTCATGACTTCTCGTTACGGTACATCGCGCCCCTTGTCGCCCACGCACGCCAGCCCACGCAGGCGTGCCCGGAAATGAGGCGGCACACAAACTAGCCCGAGACCTCACACACCGGACTGGAGGAGTGCCACCCGAGCAAGGCAAACAAGAGGACCTGATTAACTATAGCGAAATAACAATGCACTACAGACTGAGCAGGAGGGCCTACCTCGACCAGACCCCTCGTTAAGCAAAGAGGTAGCAGTAACATGGAGAAAGCTACAAAAAATACACATCCGAACCCAGTTATGGGTTCGGGTGTGTTTTGCAAGATCATGCAAGATTGCATGATAAAATAAAAATTAAGCCCGCAAGAGTAGCAGATTGGCCGTTTGTCCGCGGTACACCAAGGGTTCGTAGGGCGTTGGCGTATCCTTGGAATAGGGACATGGAATGCAGACCCAGGCAAAGGCGAAGGAAGGTTGGAAGGAGCGGCCTGGTAAGAAAGAGATGCTGATGGCATTAGCGGCCTGGCCGCAACTTGGGCGTAAGTCAGTGGTGCGGTTACTTGCGCCCGCACGGGGCTGAGCGGCAGCACAGGGCTGGGTGGGAGCATGGAGCTGGGCGGAAGGACATCAGCGATGTGGTCTTGCACGGCACGCCGTATGGTAGGGGCCAAAGAGGGAGCCATGTTAGGAGCAAGGCAGCCAGTATCCTGTAACTGAGGGACCAGTGATATCTGGCGGGCGACCTCTTCTCGAACTAAGGCTTTGATTTGTTGAAGCAAAGGGCTGTCCTCTGAAGGCGACCTCGCACCTCCACCAATTGTAGGGGTGTGTTTATTCGGTAAACTCTGATGGATCCAGCCGCTCAGGAGTAACTCGCAATGGAGCGTCAGGCGTGGCGAATGAGCAAGGCAGCGACCACCTTCTTCGTCCTTGTGAGCAGTAGCACGCGACGCATATCAGTGGCTATAACGATGAATATTACCACACTACAATATTGCCGCATAGAAGACGACGCCAAAGATGCCTGGGCCCCACAAGCGCGAGCCTGGAAGAGAAGGAAGTTGGAGCGCAAGACTCGTAGAGGTTGATTTATTAAACCCGTCCTATCTTTGGGTCCTCCTTGGCGTTCAATCGAGACGTGACACTGGTGGAGGTGCTGGGTATGCATAAGACTCCTTCCGGCAGTCCACAGCGAATCCCAGCCATCGACACGCCTGTACATCGCGCTAGCCGTCGCCTTCTAGGCCTAGCCCCGGAGTACAACTATCTGCCAAGCGACTCTTCAAACGACCAAGTCCATCAGGTCTCCCAAGCCATGGCACATTCTAACCCTACTCCGGGGACTCTTCAGAACACCAAGGTGGCAGAGTGCTTTCGCGGGGAAGCGTTTGAAGATGTCGAAGACTGGCTTGACCAGTTTGAGCGAGTGGCCAAGATTAATCAATGGAGCGCAGATCACAAACTTTGCAACGTTTATTTTGCCCTTCAGGATAATGCTAGAACGTGGTTTGAAAACCACGAGGCCAGCTTATACACATGGAATGACTTCCGCCGCCAGCTCGTAGACACCTTTGCGAGAACTGATCGACGCGACAATGCACTGCGCCTGCTTGAAGTGCGTGTCCAGAAGCCGACTGAGAGCGTGGCTATGTTTGCGGAAGACATGGCTCGCCTTTTTTGCCGTGCCGACCCTGATATGAGTGAGCCAAAGAAGTTACGGCATCTCATGCACGGTGTCAAAGAACAGGTGTTTGGCGGCTTAGTACGCAAGCCACCTAAAACCGTGAGTGAGTTCATTAAGGACGCTACGACTATAGAGCGAGCCCTCCAAGATCGGTGCCGCCAGTACAACCGACCAGCCAGCTATGCCCCGACGACTGCGGCGGCGCTGCCTGCAACAGATCAGACCACTCCTCGAGACATGATTAGAGAAATTGTCCTTGAGGAGTTGCAGCGAATTACGGTTACGAAAGCTCAGTCGTCAGAGGCCCTCGTGCAGGCTGTAAGGAATGAAATTCGGTACTCCCTAACACCGTCTGCCCAGTGCAACGAGTTTCATCCAGTCGACAACGCGCAGCCATTTCCGAACCACCATACCGCGTTCCACAACCGGTCAACTACAAGGCCAACAATCCTGCACCTTATCACGAGCCGTAATCTGAGAGCTACGCCGCGGTCCTACGTCGCCCGCCTCCAGACCACGCCTCACCGAGCTCACCAAGCCGTCAGGAGACGCAATTCTTCCAGGGGCCTCAGTGGGCGCTTTCCAGGCGCTCTCAACTACGCCGAACGGACAGGTGGCGCAGTTATGACAGCCGGCCACTCTGTTTCTACTGCGGACAACCAGGCCACGTATATCGGTACTGCCGTTACCGCGAAGAGGGGCAGGCCTTTCTGTCTGCTTCTGCTCGCCGCCGCTTCGACGCTGACACTGCCCAAACCGAGGACGGCCTTCCGGTCAGCAGGGAAACCGAATCCCTGGGCTTCCGCCGCCGCTCCTCCCCATCACCACAGCGTTATTCTCCACCGATGCGTCGTGGCAATGCTGACGTTGGCGGACGGCGGTCCCCTACCGGGGAAACTAACAGCCGCAACCTCACGAGGGGAGGTTGCACAGAGTCTAAAAGTGTCAAAACCCTCACCACCGCCGCAACAGCCGACAGCCCGTGTTTCTGACGCTGCCGTCAGTATTGACATTGCCGCACTACCGCCGAAAATGCCGCCTACATTACCACCGAAAATGCCGCACCAGATGAGCAGCCCCGACGACGAAGCTGATACCGCTGACTTTGCCGCACTTCCGTTGAAAATGCCGAAAGAGACGATCAACCCAGATAACGTTGTCAGCGCTGACCTCGCCGTTTCCATTGATGGGCTGGAGGTACATGCTCTGGTGGATACCGGGGCGGATTTTTCAATTATTAGCCAGAAACTGGCTGACACGCTGCGCAAAGTAAAAACCGAATGGACTTGGTGAGTAATAAGAAGTGCTGGGGGCCAGCTACTGGCACCGACAGGGAAGTGCACTGCCCGGATAGGAATAGGAAACGCGGTGTTTGTTGGCAGCTTCGTTATTCTCCCTGACTGTTGCAAAGATCTCATCTTGGGCATGGACTTTCTGCGTCTTCATGGGGCTGTAATCAGCATTCGTGAAAGCGTCGTTGCCTTCACCAACAATCATGAAGACCTTCGTTATGCGGTAGTACCACTGATGCCCTTACGCGTCGCCAATGAGACAGTGACATTACCTCCGCGATCATGCTCTCTTGTTGAAGTGAAGTGCGACATGGCGCATACCGGCGATGGTTTCGCTGAAAGGGCAGTCGCCTTGGTACTAAGCCGAGGTGTTTCTATAGCTCGAGGACTAGTCGACTTGACCAATGGACAGACCGAAGTGCTGCTGACAAACTTCAGCGACGAGCGTCAGCAAATTCCGAAAGGCACAACTGTGGCCTTTTTCGACAGCATCCCAAATGCGCAGCACTGCTTCTTACTGCAACAGGAAGGATCAATGTGCAAGACGCCCGTAACCATCGTCGACGTGAGTCCAAATTTGTCTTCTTCAGAACGGGACCGTCTTTTTTATCTCATAGGTCAATTTCGAAACTGCTTTGCTTCCGAATCGCGGATCGGCCAAACGCCTTTGACAAAACATCGAATCATCACGGATGACTCGATTCGCCCGATTCGACAAAATCCTTACCGTGTAGCTCCGAAAGAACGTGCAGCCATTCAGCGCCAGGTGGCCGAAATACTTAGAGACGACGTTATCCAGCCGTCACAGAGCCCCTGGGCTTCCCCCGTGGTACTTGTTAAAAAGGACGGCAGCTTACGATTTTGCAAAGATTACCGCAAGCTCAACCAACTAACTAAAAAAGACGTGTACCCTCTTCCTCGCATCGACGATTCCCTTGATCGCCTACGAAATGCACGTTACTTCTCATCAATGGACTTGAAAAGTGGATATTGGCAGATAGAAGTAGACGAGAGAGATCGGGAGAAGACAGCATTCGTCACTCTGGATGGATTGTACGAGTTTAAGGTCCTTCCGTTCGGTTTATGCCAAGCACCAGCAACATTTCAGAGGTTGATGGATACTGTGCTCTCGGGACTTAAGTGGCAAACATGCCTGGTGTATCTTGACGACGTGATTGTGTTTTCGGTCACATTTGAAGAGCATCTACGCCGTCTGCTAGCTGTATTTCAGGCCATACGATCTGCGGGCCTCACACTAAAACCCGAGAAGTGCCACTTCGGGTACGAGGAGCTGCAATTCTTAGGTCACGTCGTTAGCCAAGAAGGTGTCCGGCCCGATCATGAAAAGCTCTCCGCAGTCGCCAAGTTCCCGACACCTACGGACAAAAAGACATTGCGGCGTTTCCTGGGTCTTTGCGCCTATTACCGCCGGTTTATTGCTGGTTTCTCACGAATTGCCTGGCCATTAACTTCGCTGACGCGTGACAATGCTGTCTTTCACTGGGGTGAAGAACAGTAACAAGCGTTTAATGAGCTGCGGAGACGTTTACAGACACCACCTGTCCTGGCGCACTTTGATGATGACGCCCCTACACTGCTTCATACGGATGCCAGCAACGTGGGCTTAGGTGCTGTGCTGGTGCAGCGCCAGGATGGTGTGGAGAAAGTAATTGCTTACGCCAGCAGGACCCTATCTAAAGCAGAAGCGAACTACTCGGCAACCGAAAAAGAATGCCTTGCAGTGGTATGGGCGGTTATGAAGTTCCGCCCTTATTTGTACGCTCGCCCCTTTCAAGTCGTTAGCGACCATCACTCGCTCTGTTGGCTGACGAATCTAAAGGACCGTTCAGGGAGACTCGCGCGTTGGAGCTTTCGATTACAAGAATTTGACATGGCAGTTATTTACAAATCTGGAAAAAAGCACGCGGATGCTGACTGCCTTTCGCGAGCGCCGGTCGAACCTTTCACTATTACCGATGAAGACACTGCGTTTTTAGGTGTCATAGATGACGCAACGCTTTCCCAACAGCAGCGAGAAGACCAGGAATAGCTCCCTCTTATTGATTTCTTGGAAAGACGAACTACCGTTGTGCCTAAGATTTTCACCCGAGTAATCTATTCATTCTTTATTCGCAACAACGTGCTTTACAAGAAGAACTTCCGCCCTGGGGGAAACAGTCATCTACTCGTCGTCCCGTCTGTTCTCCGCAGTGAAGTTCTGCAAGCGTGTCACGACGAGCCAATGGCCGGTCACCTAGGCTACACCCGCACGTTGGCAAGAGTCCAGCACGGATACTACTGGTCAAAACTGCCTGCGACAGTGAAACACTATGTACGTACGTGCATAGACTGCCAGCGCAGTAAGTCAACCCCTGTAAAACCAGCTGGCCTACTCCATCCTCTTCAAGTGCCAACAACGCCTTTTAAGCAAATCGGCATGGACCTCCTGGGACCATTTCCGTCGTCGACAGCCGGAAATAAATGGATAATTGTCGCCACCGATTATCTAACCCGCTACGCGGAGACCAAGGCTCTGCCAAGGGGTACCACCGCCGAAGCAGCTCGGTTCTTCGTGGAGAACATTGTCCTGAGGCATGGCGCTCCGGCGCTCACTATAACTGACCGAGGAACTGTATTTACGGCCGAACGTTTGGAGACAGTTCTCCGCCTCAGTGGTACCAGTCACCGTAAAACTACAGCCTATCACCCCCAAACCAATGGGTTGACGGAACGCCTCAATAAAACCATCGCAGACATGCTTTGCATGTACGTTGACGTGAACCACAAGAATTGGGACGAAATTCTTCCCTACGTCACGTTCGCCTACAATACGGCACGCCAAGACACCACTCGTATGACACCATTCAGCCTCCTTCACGGGCGACCAGTAACAACTATGCTGGATGCAATGTTGCTCCCGAATGCCGACACCGACGATCTCGATCAGGACGCCGAGGAAATCGCTCAGCGTGCAGAGGAAGCCCGCCAACTAGCGCGTGTGCGGATCAAGAATCAGCAAGAGCATGATGCACGACGCTACAATCATAGACGCCGACATGTCATGTACGAACCTGGCGACAAAGTGTGGGTCTGGACGCCTATTCGCCGCCGTGGACTCTCCGAAAAACTATTGCGGCGATATTTCGGGCCGTATGTTGTTCAGCGACGTTTAACCGACGTCACTTATGAGGTGGTGCCAGACGGGGTGTCGACCTCAAAGCGACGCCAGCAACAAGCCGACGTCGTCCACGTTGTACGCATGAAGCCGTACAACTCGGACTGACCTCGACCTCCTACTCCCTTTTTGCTCATCGGGACGATGCTTCCTGAGGAGGGGGGCAAATGCTGCATAGAAGACGACGCCAAAGATGATGACTGGGCCCCACAAGCGCGAGCCTGAAAGAGAAGGAAGTTGGAGCGCAAGACTCGTAGAGGTTGATTTATTAA
>JAJIZL010000111.1:588489-617224 GCA_023969395.1 Amblyomma maculatum
ATATATATATATATATATATATATTTATAAACAGGATGTCACACAACTTTCCCGATTATCTATTTTATTCCAACTTTTTCGGACGGTGAACCGTCCTTCTTCAAGGTAGAATTAAGAGTGTAGAATAAGTCCGCTCATTACGCCACTCTTAGGAGAGGGAGAAGGAATTCTCGCTCTCCGTCTTTGGAGAAGCCAACATTACTGAATAGATAGAAAGGTCGAAAAGCTCCCGTTGATTATTGGCAGGTAATGCAACGAAGACGGAGGAAGAAGGAAAAAAATGAAAAAAGGGGGGAGAGGGGCAAAAAGAGAAAGTGCAGAGACGACGAATGTTACATACGCGCCGTGCTTCCACGAGACGACACTAAACGCAAGACAAGTCTCCCTCGAAGGAAGCCAGAAATTAAGCAAAGGTCAAGAATAACATTACAAAAGAAAAGTGAAAAACAGACAACGCGAGCATGCATACCAGGACGGCCCACTCCCCAGCGGTGCAGGTGTTCAAAAAACCATTGGGATAAGAGTTATGTGTCCTAGACGAAGTTGTTCCATCCCGCGACGCGCCAGCGATCGGAGCCAGGGCAGCGCGCAGCCGCGGCGATGAAAGAGCCGTCGGCCAGACGCGCTCTCCCGAAACCTGAAACCCGATGCCGCAGCCGGGCATTCGTGTCAAGTCGCGCCCGCGAGCGTGTCCTAGGGGAAGATGTTTGTTACAGGATAGAAAAGCCATCGGGAAAAGCCATCGCCATTGCTATTGAACCGGCGACATATGCCCCTCCGACAACTGCAGCCGTCTAGTGAGAACTAAGATACTGTGTCTTCATTTTCCCAGAAATGCAGTTTGTGAAATAAATTCACTCCATAAGAGTCTTGATTGACTGATTTATTAAATGTCATTTGTTGAATGGGAAGGTTTGCCATTTATGGGGGTAAAAGGGAGTAGACAGTATTTTCATTGTTTGCACAGGCCATCACTCAAATCATATTGCTCTGATCAGGCCCTCAGGGAGCCATACTCGGCAAATATAATCTATATGTTAGCATCAGGTTCCAGAAGGGAAGGGTAGTTCAGGCGGTAGGGTTTGATCTTGGAGCGTTCAGTAGAAAAAGCAATTCAATCCCAATGTAGATCAGATATGCCACCGCGCGTTAGAGTCGTACAGTGGGGGCACGAAATCATTTCCCCTCTATACTGACGCCAGCTGGCCCTAATACGTGGCGTGTAGGCCGCCTGAGAGATTAGCTTATTCAAGAAGACTGCTTGACTTCGGGAGAGGGGGGTTAGCGTTAAAAGACGATATTTAACACCACAAGATCTTAAAGCGAGAATTGAGCACCCCCTAATTTGTTTTGAGCATCATTTATCACCAGTGGTGAAGTAATATAATTAAAGCCCCGTTGTCCACAAACCCCATCCCCTGTGATGGCTTCGCGAGCGAAAAATTAAGGTCATTTTTCTGCCGGCCACATGACATGGTGCACCTTGCTAGCGCTGTAAACTTGCGCTTCACCTCTGCGACAAATACTAGGGATCAGAAACCTGCTTTAGAATGCCAATATATTGTCACGGTGCTGACGATGTTGAAGGGTTGTGTGATATAAGAAGAGGAGGAGGCGTTGGTGCTTTTGGGGCCAGTAGGCCTCACTTTGTACCGCTGCCACAGCCCTGTTAATAAAAGTCGCCTTTCTTGTTTCACCGTAAGAACTTGGTGGAGGGTACTCCGTTCGACCCGTACCTACGGCGCTGCAAGACTAACTACGGTTTCGCCATAGTCGCCGCCTTAATGTACTGCCCCCGCTCCCGACCATCATGAACCACACAACCGTCTCTAACCTTGCACGACGCGACCCTGCAAGCCAGGCTAGTTAAAGTCCTGCCCCTTCCAGCCCTATTGCATCCCAGCGTTACCGGGAACCACGATCTCTTGCAAGAGACGAAGGTGAGGACACTGAGAAATGGCTACTTTAATTATTAATGAGTTAGGGGGTACAACCCGTGGTGCCCCGTCACAATGCTAACAAATGTCATAATCTTTCAAACTCACATGGCGATGAACTGGTTTGAGAATAACGACGACAGCTTCACGAATTGGGAACGATTTGACTCGCAGTTAAAATAGCGTTTTCGCGACTGTGTTCTGAGCACAACGCTGCTTGAGCAGACCTTTTGCCCATAGAGCTCAATTTCCCGATAAATCTTGTACCCCCTATACAGAAGAGATCATCACATTTCCAAACATGTCAATCCTAACGTGCCCGAGGAAAACAGAGTCGGCCACATTTTGAAGGGCATCGCGGGTGACGTGTACTACTTCTTAATCGCCAAAGACAACTTTCACATTGTTGCGCGTTTCAAGCTCTCAAAACACGTCATATTACGCCGACCTTTGGCGGCTGGCAACGTGCCCAACATGGCCAGCCTTGATGACCATACCCTACTATATCTTCCCTCGATTCCGGCAAATCGCGCAGGAAGATCTTCTGCCTCTCATCACACTTCTGCAGCATGAATCTGCTGCAGTTTCTGCAAAGAGGGCCTCTACAATTCCGGCTTCACCACCACAATCGATTGCACTGTAGCCTTTCTCCTAAGCTCCTGAAGTTGCAGCATCAATAGGCTACTGCCTGTGCATTTTACCAACCCGACTGCATCGATGCTCGACGCCTCAAGGTATGAATTCGCCTCGAGTACACTTTGATCTTCAATTCGACCTACCAGGAATACTGAGCAGTATCAGCATTCAGCCAGAACTACCACGCGCCTTGATGTTACTGGCTTTTTTCCACAACAGAATTTTCTACCTTCCCAGCGGTGTGCTACTGCTGCTGCATCGAATGTCACATCGCCAAGTACTGCCGTAGTAGGCTGCCGCCAAGCTATTATACGTCACTTCGATCCTACTGCAGTGACAGAAGTTCACGCGGATGCTAGTGGAATTGGTCTCGGTGCAGTCCTTGTCCCTAGGTACGATTAACAAGAGCATTTTGTGTCCGTGAGTCGTACCCTGAGCAAACCTCAGCGACATTAGTCATCGGACAGGAATTCCTAGCTGTAGTTGTCACTGTGCAGCGTTTTCGTTCATATTTGTACGGACAGTCGCAGTAACTGACCCTCATTCATTCTGTTGGCAACAGAACTCGAGACACATGTGGTTGTCTCGCACGCTGGGCCCCCGGATACAGGAGTATGACTTTGCCGTGGTGTGGAGGTGGGTAGCGTTATGCAGACGCAGATTGTTTTTCTAGGATGCCTATGACTGCAACCGGATCTGACAGTGAGGATTTCGACAATTATATATTCACCCTCTAGACAGCGTTCCTCGATTCAATCATTTTGAAAACGGTACAGCAAAGGGATAGCGGTCTGCAGCCCCTCATTGCTGCCGCCCAATACAGCCAGGTTACATGCCGTTTTTGCGTGCGTGATGGCCTCCTATGGAAAAAGCGTTATTCCCCTGTCGGCCAGTGATACCAAATCGTAGTTCCCAAGATGCTTTACACTAACTTACTGCGTGACATGCACGATGATCCGACTTCTCAACTTGTGGTATCGGTTCGAACACTCCACCGTGCTCAACAAATTTTACTGGCCAAAAATGCGTGCGACGATTGAACAATACGGTGCTAGTCTCAAGCAATTTCATCGCCACAAATATCCCACCACAACTCCATTTGGCTTGCTGCATGAAGACTCCGACAAAACCCATTTATCATTTAGGCAATGACCTCTTGGGTGAGTTTCCGAAGTCCTTGGATGGAAATCGCTGGATTGTAATCTGCGTGGACTCCCTTCCACGTTACTGTGAAACCGCCGCTTTTCCATCTGCTACGGCGCATCAAGTGTGAATTTTCCTGCTTCACTCAGTCATCTTACGACACGGCTCGCCACGAATTGTCATCACTGATCGGGCCGACAATTCAGTGATGATGTTGAAGACCTCAGGCGCATATACGCCGCAACTTCCTTATCACTCGACGCCATAACATCCCGAGACAAATGGCTTGACTCAGCTCGTCAACAGACGCTTATAAACATGCTGGCCTAGTATGTGAATGCAAAGCATAAGAACTAGGGCAGCGTATTACTCTTTATCACTTATGCGTTCAATACCGCCACAATAAGATAACCCGGTGCAGCCCATTCTTCCTGCTGTATGCCAGACCGCCAAGTCACTGCCTGGACACTATGCTGCTCTTCTCAAGACGGGATTTGGATTGGAAAACATTTATTTCGTCGCTCAAGCAGGTCGGTGGAGAGACGTACTAGGTGGCCGCTAGTCCATGGCTGGCGGCGACCTTATTAGCCCGCTCGATGGCCCGTAGTTGAATCTGCGGGTCCGAGCTGACCAGCACGGCCTCCCACTGCTCGGGAGAAGGGAGCTGTATTAATTCCACCGCAGGTGTATCATTTGCGCAGTTCCAGAGAATATGATCGTATGTCGCTCTTTCGCCGCATTTACTGCAGGTTGGATTGTACTGAACTGGGTACATCAGGGCAAGCACCGCCGGATTTAGGAGAGAGCGTGTTTGTAGTCGGCGCCAGGTAACTTCCTGTGCCTTTGTTAAAGATTTGTGGGGGGGGGGAGCGGATATGTGCGCCTTTCCAGCCTGAAGTGATGAGTAATGTCATGAAAAGAAATTAACCCGTCCTTCGTGAAATTCGGGTCGGAGGGCGCGCTCACTGCCCGGTCGACGAAACCTCGGGCTTGCGCGTGAGCCGCCTCGTTCCCCGGATTAAATGTATGGGCCGGGACCCAGATTAGTTCAATTTCCCTAACCGGAGTAGGGGTGCTTTGGAGGATGCGGAGGGAGGTAGACGTGATGCAACCCCTCGCGAAATTGCGAATGGCTGTTTTAGAATCACTTAATATAATATCGGCGGACGTGTTTGCAATAGCTAAGGCTATGGCCGCTTCCTCCGCCGTCTCGGAGGAGGTGGATGCGATTGATGCGGCCGCCAACGAAAAACCGTTCCCATTCACAGCGGCCAGTGCGAACGCTTGTATCTGGGTGTGCCGATATTCCGCCGCGTCCACGTATGCTGCATTGACGTTTCGGCCATACTTGGCATGTAGGGCGCGAGCCCTCGCCATGCGTCGGCCTTCGTGGTGCGCGGGGTGCATATTCTTGGGCAACGGTTTAATGAATAGAGCTGTCCTAATGTGTGTAGGTAAGTGTGTTTTCGCATCCTTCTCTGGAAGTTGTTCGCACATGTGTAGTCTGTACAGGATGGACCTTCCCGCGTTCGTGCGAGTGAGTCGTCCGAGCTGGGAGACAAGGTGTGCCTCGCACAGCTCCGAAAGTGTGTCGTGAACCCCAAGGGCCACTAACCTTTCCGTAGACGTGCTGTGCGGGAGCCCAAGGGCAGCCTTGTAGGCCTGTCGGATTAGGCTCTCGACCTTCATTCTTTCGGCGAATTGCAGTTTCAGGTACGGGAGAGAGTAGACAATTTTGCTCAGTACGAAAGTCTGGACTAATCGACAGAAGATCCCTGCCTGGCAGAAACCCTCTCATCACTAAAGAAGCTCGGAAAATCGCCCGCTTACGGTCTGGTGCTTTCAAAGAATGTTCTAAAGTGCGATACGATACCAGTAACCGGCCTGTCACGTACTCTATAGGGGATGTAGACTGGCTGCGGCGCCGCGGACTACATCAAAAACTCTCGGCTCACTCCGACGGCCTATATGTGGTTGTCAAACGCATCAATGATTTAACTTATGCAATAGCCAGCCTGACCGCATCGGGCCGTCGGTCTGCCAAAACCGAACTATGTCACGTTGCCCGCTTAAAGCCGTGTCAGCCTCTCATGACTCATGAACACGCCCAGAGGTCTTCTGCTGAGTACAGGGGAAGTGTCACACTACTGTCGGCGATGAAGGATTGTGTGGCAGAAGAAGAGGAAAAGGCGTTGGTGATTTGGGGCCTAGTAGGCTTTACCGTGACTCGCTGCCACAGCACTGTGAACAAACATCCCCTTTTTTTTTACCTTATAAATATATATTTATATCTACATCTCATTAAAATATAACAATATATATATATATATATATATATATATATATATACACACACAACCCTAAAGGAGGTGACACACGGTGGAAAAAACATCACTTTAATCCCACGTTTCGGCCGGGGTCCGGCCTTTGTCAAGCAATGTAGAAAGAAGATATACACAATAGAGTTTTGTCACCATGCCGCGATTTGAGTGACTGCTTAAATTTTTTTTGTACCGCGCTAAATCACAGTTATACTGCACTGTTAAATTTTCCTGACGTGTTATCGGCTACTGTCGCCTACCAATGAGATTGATATTTCAGTAGATGAACCCCCCTCCCCCTCCTGAATATTGCAGAATTAAGTGTGACATGTACTCCACCCATTATAACCTCGTGATATTTTGTTTTGTGCGCTGATAGTGACAACAATCTTTTAAGTGATATACCTTCAACGCGTGTCATTCTGTCTATATACCTTGCACCGCGTGTGGAATCTTGTTTTGACATTTTGATGTTTATTTGTTGATAGTGGCTGGTCACGTGTTCTTCGATTGTACATGTATATAAGAAATGGGAACCGACAGCTTCTTTCTAAATTCCTTGACAAAGGCCGGACCCCGGCCGAAACTTCGGATTAAAGTGTTGTTTTCTCCACCGTGTCTCACCTCCTTTAAGTTTATGCCCTACCGGACCCATTCGAGCTTCAACCCTCTCTCTCTCTCTTTCTATATATATATATATATATATATATATATATATATATATATATATATCACAGATTATGTTTATATATTAGTGTAATTAGATGGCTGTAACAATTTGCATGCAATAATTCAATATCGTTTACCTGACTGACACGTTGTCTTGCGTAATTTCGCGGTGTTTCTTCGTAAGGTTGAGCAGAAACACTGATACATGCAATGAGAACAAAGAGATAGCATGAAATTGGAGGCGTCATGATGCGTCCACTTGAGCAGGAATGGAAAAGCTATGCGCCGAATCAGCAGGGTGGCTTTTATTAACATGGAAAAGACCATGAAATCAATGCATTGTTCAAAATTATGGATGTCATTTTCTTCGAACCTAGAGTCCCGACGACATCGAGAGGTGTCGGAATCAGCAACTTTTCAAAATATATGAGCATATTTACGACATATTTTTCGTATCAGGTCTATATGAGTTTCAAAATATGCATAGGGACATCACAGTAAGCCCGTGCGCGTTTCCTCTTTCCTGCCGGCACATTTTAATTAATGCCTTTGCGCTTAGTATGTCCTGCTGGCGTTATTATTGAAGCACAACTTCCAGGATCTTATCTGACTTTAAATACAATATTTCAGCACAGAAAATCAATTGCGGAAGAGTAGAAGTATCATGGGGCCTTCAAAAGAGCTAAAAGCTTGTTAACAGTGACACTGAAATATGCCATTAACCTTCAAAATTTCGCCACATGATATTTCAAAGACGGCAGGAACAAACACGTCGCTCACAGCATCTGTTTCTATGCAGTTCTCTGAGAAAAATATAATAAGCAATAGAATTAAGTATATTGAGACCCCTTTCCGCGCATGATGTCATTTTAGGAATAAAAGTTTTGATGTTTTGTAGCGCTAAATGCAATGGAATGCTGAAGTGAACAGATTCATTTAGTCGCTCTCATCTGCCGAGTGTTTTATAGCTGCCGTAACGAGGAAACTATTTTAATATCACTGAAGGCACAGTATAACCAAATTCGTCTATCATATTCAGATGAGTACCTGCTCCACTTACTGACTAGATCACGTATCAGGCACTGGTACAGAGAGTTCACTCAGCATGCCTCAAGAAAAATGTCATTATTCCTCAGTGTGTCATCTCCATACACCACAGCAGTGCGTCTCTATGGACAATTTCCTATCGTCCGAGCCTGCAGCTCTAACAACTGATTGAACCTTGCCTCATGAAGACCCGATGCGCCCCACGACATTGGCTGTATCACATATGCTACGAGTGCCCTCGTACTTCCGGCTGCCGATGAGTATTCGCCCTTTCACATGATGGGTGCCGATCTTAACTCACCTAAATGCCGTACTCTTGTGGATATTTTTCTACCCTTCTCGGTTATATTTGACTTTTCTCATACACACGGACCAACCTCCCGCCCTGTGTCTTGGACCAATCATGCCGCCGACAATGATTCGTATCGTCCCATACGTCAAAAGCCATATCGCCTGTCCCCATCTGAGCACAAAGTGATTCATGAGCAAGTGGAGGACATGCTACAAAGGAAGGTAATACAGGAGTCATCCAGCCCTTGGGCAGCTCCTGTCATTCATGTGTGCAAAAAAGGCTGATCGTGGCTATTTTGTATCGGTTATCGACGCCTAAGTTAGTGTAACGTTATGCCATACAAGCTGTTCAATGCGCCTGCCAAATTTTAACTATTCATGGAAAGACTTCTGCTCGGCTTAAAGTGTGACATGCCATCTTGATGATGTCGTCATATTTGGGGAATCCTTCCATGAGCATAATGATCGTCCAGTCGCGTCGTGAAATGTCTGCCCAACGCTACCCTGCTCCTGAAATCGCAAAAGCGCCGCTTTGGTCAGCGTCAAGCGCTAGACAACTTGTCAATTGTAATGGATTTATGCCGGATCCCCAGAAAACCCCGCTGTTTTTTGTTTTGATTTTTTTTAGCCCCGCCGGGATGGCGCAGTGGTAAGACGCCCGACTACTCTGCCAGTGTACCCGGGTTCGATCGTGACTTCGGCGGCTGCGCTTCAATGGAGGCGAAATGAAGAGGCATCATGTGCTCTGCGATGTCATCGCACGGTAAAGATCCCCAGGTGGTCGAAAGTACTGCGTAGCCCTTCACTACCGCTCGCTTTTCTTTCTTTCCTTTTTCACTCCCGCCTTCCTCCCTTCCCTTACGGCGCAGTGTCCACAGAAACAAGTGTGACGTTACTGCGCCTTACCTTCTTGTGAACCAATTATTATTATCATTATTTGATTAGGTTTTTAAACCCCCTCAGACAGTGAAGGAGCTCCGCAGTTGTCTAAGACTGTGTTCGTGTTTTAGACGCTATATAAGTCGTATTGCTGACGCTGCCTACCTGTTCATGTGCATTTTCAACAGAAACACCACTTTTGACCGGACACCAGAGAGCGACGTGTCGTAAGAATTGTTTGTTCAGCAGGAAAAGCGGCACTTAATGCGCCATAGTAGCAGCAGATGGAATAGTGGCGGTTTTACAGTAGCGGTAAGTACGCGCAGACTACAATCCAACTTCCGTCAGCTGAAGTTTCTTTTAATATCGAAACCAAGTCCACATCACTTATATCCTCCTCTCTTAACATAGTGGAATCAGCCCGGTGCAATAATTGTCCAGCGAAACAATGCATGAGAGCATAATATTCCGTACGAATTCGTACCCTGAGCAAGCCAGAACGAAGTTACGAAGTCACCAAGCAGGATTGTTTGCCTGTCGTTTTCGGTGTCCAGCAATTTTGTCCATATTTGTCGTACAATCGTTCACTATCTTCAGTGGCCCTCATTCACTCTGTTGACTACAGTATCTTTGAGACCCACTTGGTTGCCTTGCACGCTGGCCCTCTGGTTTCACGAATAGGAGTTTGCCTTGGTTTACCAAAGCCGAAGGCGTGTTGCAGGCGCTGATTGTCCTCCAAGTATGCCAGTGGCAACGACCGGGTCTTACAGCGACGATTTCGACAATTAAATACCGGCCCTTGAGCCGGCATTCCCAGACCCAAAAGTCTTCAAAGAGGAACCGCAAAGGGACAACGATCTGCGGCGCCTTTTTGCCGCCGCACATGTAAGTGGAGCTACAAACCGCAATTTTGTGTGGTGAGCTCCTTCGAAAGAGTTACTCCCCTGTTGGCCAGCGATACCTACTTGTGATTACCAAGACTCTTTGTACTTACGCATTGCATGTTATGAATGATGGTCCGACCTCTGTGAATCTGGAATCGGTCCGAACACTCCACAGTGCTCAAGACAGATTTTACTGCCCAAGTATGCGCTCGACAACTTAACAATACCTTTCCAGTTGTAATCAATGTCAACGCCGCAAACGTCCCACCAAAGCTCTTGCTACATACTGTGGATCCACGACAGCTTCGTTTGATCAAGTTGCAATCGACCCTTAAGTAAGTTTCCGAAGCCCCTGGTTATATATTGCTGGATTGTAGTCTGCGCAGACTTCTTACGCGCTACTGTGAAACCGCCACTAGTCAATGTGCCATGGGCTACAGCGCATTAAGTGCCGCTTTTCGTGCTGAACTAACTGATCTTACAAAATTGCCCCCCACGAACTTTCATCCCATTTGGGCCGTCCATTCACCGCTGTTGTTGTTGAAGAGCTCGTGCGCTTGTGCGCCGTAATGTTCCGACACGCGACGTCCTACTATCTCCAGAAAAATGGCCTTACCGAGCGCGTCAGCGCAAAACTTACCAACATGCTCCCATTATGCGGATGCAGGGCATACGAACTTAACACCATACTACCCTTCATTACATGTGCTTTTAATACCTCCACGCATGAGGCGACTGAATGCAGTCCGTCCTTCTTTATGTACGCCAGACCACCAGACTCCTCCCTAAATAGGGTACCCAAGCTCAAATTTCGCCGCGCGACGGCAGCGCTGCATTCCTGGCATGATGGTGGGATGTGAAACGACGAGACTCATCCGGAGCAGACGCTCCGCTAGCTTCCTGTGCACCTGCGTACACGTGCGGCGATCAAGTTGCGCCTGTCGGTTATTTGGTGAAAAAAAACGCTTCCGCTGATGCAAACGGAAGTGCTAAGTAGTATTGTGCCACGGGAAGAGATAAACGTAGGCTAAGCATGAGAAAATCGGGCTCACGCGTGAAGCTTTGCAGATTCCTTTTAAAGCGTTTCCGTAAGACCTGCTTTCCAACCGCATAACTGCGTTCTGAGAAGTCTCACGTTCTTTGTGTAAACGAAACGAGCAGGTTAAGGGCGACTGTTCCTGGCCCCGTGGGGCTGGGACTGGTAGATAAACGCCACTTGCGTCGGTGGCTAGCCTGCCACCGAATCTTTATCTGCTGCAGGCCGTCACTGCACCCGCCACCGCTTAGGTGGTGGACGACAGCTGTTGTGGCGTGCGTCTTTCTCCCCTCTTTTTTTCTTTCTTTACTTTATCTCTTCTACAGAGACAGTAGCAGGCCTCTGCATTTTCTTTTCCTTGTCTCTACAGCCACAACAAACGAAATGAGTCAATTTCTCTCTCCTTCGTAAATTCAGAAATGTTGACAGTTGAAAAAGATGGATTGAAGAGGCATCAAAAGAGTACAATGGTTTACCACAATGCATGCAAAGTGAAAGGGATGAAGGAGAAACCTGCTCGTCGCTTCCCACGTGCCTTGGTCTGGCGATTTTCTGTGCTCTCTCTATGCTTTGCGACTGCTCTGAACGCAACCAAATCAACAGATATCCAGCATGCACCGTCCGCGATAGACACTCTGTGTGAACGTCGCCTGAATGTTCAAACTTGCTCTTTCATTTTTACAACGATCAAGAAAATATCTAGGAACGAAGATTTTAACGTCTGGGTGGAGAGGGGGGGGGGGGGGGAAAACATGCCTTGCTGATACTCGTTTACAGACTTCCGCAAATTGGACAATAAGCGAACCATTTATTATTATTACTAATAACGAATATATATCGGAAGTGCAACACAAAAGCGATCGTAGCTATGGCTCGTTTGATACTACTCGCACGGAGCACCCATTCGTGTGACAGGTTTCGTGAATGCATACCAAATATTATCATAAATGAAGCACAACCATTTAATAAGTGCCGAAAAAAAAACACGAATAGGTTGCATTTCACCTGCCTTCGGTGCCAACGTGCAGCACACGGGGCGCTCATGTGCTGTTGAGACTGCTAGCGTTCATGCCTTTGAAGAAGCACCTCCTTCGGACTATATACTTATTATATTACTGCAAGATTTGTTTACTAACGTCGTAATAATGAAAACACAACCGTATATAGATTCTCTGCTGCAGGCCAAACCGATCTCAGGTGGCATAAAATGTGGGGCCCCAGTAGGTCCGATGTAGACAAGTGGGGCTGGGGCAACCATCGTAAAACCTGCATCGGTTCCCGATGGGGCAAAAGTGGGCAAGCCCTATTTGAGCTTGCCTCTATTTCTCTTGCATGGGTTCCATATCGGCGTTGCTCCGGCTAATGCAGAGCACATTCCTGCATCCAGACCACAAGGGTCCCTTGTCGGGTATTTGAGGGCAGTCCAACCTAAATGGTGGCTCTATGGCTTTAAGGGAAAGGCCTCACAGATCTGAAATGAGGCCGCCCCATTTAATCTTTGCGGGGCCTGCATCGGCCGTAGTGGGGTGAAAAACGAACAAACCCACATGTTGCCCCATCGGCCCCTTGTAGTTTACTTCAGGGCAGGTGAAATATAAAGAAGAGCTGAATTTGGGCAAGCCCCCGTAAAGCCCAAATGAGGCATCCTCATACCTAAACTGCTTTAGGTCCCACATAGGCTGTAATGGGGCTGGAAGGCAGGCGTGCCCGCATGGCACCAAAACCTGTCTCTTGTGGGGACCTTGAAGGCATATGCAACAGCAGGTGGCGTCTAGGTTCAAAAACAACACCAGCCCAATTGGGACTGCGCACACAAAAGTGCTTTATATACCACATGGGCCGTAATAGGGCTGGAAGGCGAGAGGACCAACGTGATACCAAAATCGGTCTCTTGTAGGGAATTTGAAGGCACGTGCAACAGCAAGTGGACTTTAGGTTCAAAAACAATACCCTTCCCAATTGGGGCTGCCCACACAACACCTCTGACGGTCTCACATCTGCCTTAATGGGGCTAGAAGGCGTGCGTGCAATTTTGTAATGATTCTTTCCAACCTTTATTTGTATTAGATGTTGCCGTAAATTGCTAATATAGATGATCTGTATAACAGTTGTTGCCATGTTTAGTCGGTTAGAAATATTACATGGCTATAGTTATCGCGCTCATGCAAATTTCGCTAAATATACTGAAACATATGATTGCTAACTGTTGCTCCTCACGTGGTTGCTGTGGGCAGCCTGACTCTCGGCACAATATTACTGTTCAGAACACACATCTCCATAGCCTGATCAAGATGCACATGAAGTCATTTAGGCTAGAATAATGATATCAATTAATGTAACATTTATATGTGTGGCTGTCTAGAAAGTGCAGATATGTATAAAATATTTACTTAATTATGTGCATAAATATTGATTGGGAAAACTTGGACTAGGGATTCCCATCAATTTCCTGCATCGAATTCGTATGAGAATAATGTGGGCAAGTCCAGGTGCGGGTTGCGCTATAGAACCCGCATCGGTCCTATGCCATTATCTGTGGGGCTAACCGAAATAAAAAAAAACTTCATCCAGAGTGGCTGCCCGAATTTGTCCAAAGTAGGACTACAGGGGGGAGTTTGCGAGATGTGCTCTTTTGGCAATGCGGGAAAATTTTCGGCAGCCCCGCCAGGGCTGCCTGCATCGGTCCCTAGTGAGGCCTATCGGGGCTTTATCGACAGCCCCCTTCAGGCCTACATCGGCCACTCCTGCAGCACCCACACTGAGCCCACCAGGGCTGTCCGGCAATGCCTACATCGGACCCACCGGGGCCCACCTTTCATAGCCCGCTTTGTACTACTGGGATGGTCAACAAGCTAGCCACTTTATATCACAGTGCTGATAATACTTTTACAGTTTTAAACATATTATATATGACAATATAGTTACAAAGCGCACTTATCTCGAGATGCATTTCCTACGATTTCACTAACGTGGGAAACGCATTCACAATAAATAATTACTCACCCCCCTGTCGTGTGCTCTATAGTGCAGACGAAAATAAAACATTACTAGGGTTCAACGCTGCTTAACCAAATATTGAGCGAAAGCATTACCTGCGGGTGGCCGAGTGTTCCTCTTCTCTTTTTCTTCTTCCTCA
Organism: Amblyomma maculatum; assembly: GCA_023969395.1. Taxonomy (NCBI): domain Eukaryota; kingdom Metazoa; phylum Arthropoda; class Arachnida; order Ixodida; family Ixodidae; genus Amblyomma; species Amblyomma maculatum. The sequence goes on from JAJIZL010000111.1 coordinate 602,469, forward strand.
GCCCACATATAAAGCCCTGCTTTAACCAACCCGTATGAATATGCCTTAGTAGCCTATAGGGGTATCGTGAATACCAGGGTCCAAGCGGGCTAATTCTGACATAACCATCCCATCTGAAACGAGAGACGCAAGTTGGCAGCTCCTGCCAGCCCACATATAAAGCCCTGCTTTAACCAAGCCGCATGAACGTGAGCACCAGCTGCGCGTCTAGTGCGCCACGCCGACCGCTTTTGTGTCACGTGGGGTGTGACGTCACGCGCTGCGCCGTAGCTGCGACCGCGCTACGCCAACCGCTTGAATGAATGAATGAAAACTTTATTTCCACTGAAAAGGAGCCCCTCATCTCCCGCCCCCGGTACGCAGGCAGGGGAGCGAATCAGGAGGGCCCGCAGGCTGAGGTCAGGTGAGGTTACAAGCACTCTTCACGGCCTCAGCCGCCAGGCGGGTCGCGTGCCGCTGAACGGTGGGATCTCCGCTCCGCAGCCAAACCTCCGAGCCTTCTTTACTATCAATGTTAATGCGGGCGCCTGGGAAATCGGCGCATTGCCATATTATATGATCTAGCGTGCCTTTTTGTACGCAATTTTTACATTTAGAATCTTCTTCCTTTCCGGTCTGTGTTAAGAAAACCCAGACAGGGCAGATGTAGTTATCGGCTTGTAATCGCCTCCAGATGCGTGCTTCATTGTTAGTGAGAGACCGAGCTGGGGGAGGGTATACTTTTCGATCTAATTTGTAAGATTCTGTGATCTCATTCTGGGCTGTTCTACCGCTGCCCGGTGGTAGAGATCTCGGGCCAGCAGGTGCGCAGCTTCGTTGCCAGGGACAGACTCGTGTCCTGGTATCCATATGATGGATATGGTTCTAGTAATGGAATTTGTGAGAAGAATCTTTTTGGCCTCCTCTGAGATCCGTAATTTTGCAAAATTCCAGACAGCCGTTTTGCTGTCGCTGATTATAGTTTTGGCCTGTGTACCAGTGCATGCGAGCGCTATTGCGACCTCTACAGCTGTACTAATGTCACGGGTGCGTGTTGAGGCCGCAATTTTAGGTGCACCTTCTCCATTTACTACTGCCGAGACAGCTGCTCCGTGTCGTCCGCATGATGCGTCCACATAAGCAACTTTATCGACTGCTTTGCGTTTCATTCTTTTAGCGATGGCTTTGGCTCTGTGTTCTCTCCGTTATTTGTTGTAGTCTTGGTGCATGTTTTGAGGTAAAGGTGGTACCAGTATGTGTTCCCTTATGTTGGGTGGGATAGATGTTTTCGTCTGTGGGCCTCTGTCTGATTGGAGTGCGACCCAGTCTAGGATGGCTCTGCCTGTCTCCGTCTGACCTACTCTTTCCAGTTGAGAGATTCTGACAGCTTCAGTGAGCTCTTTCCATGTATTATAAATCCCCATTTTCTCCACCTTCTCTGTTGATGTGGAGACAGGGAGGCCTGGTGCGCGTTTGACGCATTTTCGAAATATGACGTCGATTTTTTCACGTTCTGTCTTTTTGAGATTGAGAAAAGGTGCGGCATAACATATGCGACTTATGATGTAGGCCTGCGTCATTTTGAGTAGACTACGTTCCTTGAGACCGTGTCCTCTAAGCGCTACTCTTCTGAACATGCCCGTAACTTGGGCTGCGTAGTTCTCCAATTTTTTGATGGTGTTTGAGTTCTGCCCTCTTGCTTGGAGGATCATTCCTAAGATTCTAATTTCTTCTACGTGTGGAACCGGGTAGTTTTCAACATTTATCTTTATGTCTGCATTATTTTTCTTATATTTGGGGTTGTAGATGAATAGTTCTGACTTTTACGGCGAGCAGGATAGACCGTGTTCCGCAGCGTACTCAACCACCTTAATTGCGGCAGCCTGGAGTTTGTTCTCTATTTCTGCGTCGCTACCTTTATTTATCCAGATATTTATATCATCTGCGTACATGCTAAATTTTAAGTCCGGTTTTGCTTTAGTTGTGCTGGTAGCCCCCTCATAGCAATGTTAAATAGGAAGGGAGACAAGACAGAGCCTTGTGGCGTTCCCTTGCTACCCAAGGTGATTGTGGGTCATTTGGCGCTTTGAAAGCTCATGGTGACTTCTCTGTTAGTGAGAAAATCTTTGATATAGTTATAGGTTCTGATTCCAACCCCAACTTCTTAGAGACCTTCGAGCACTGCCTTATGCTTGCCATTATCGAAGGCTTTGGTTAGGTCAAGTCCGAGAATAGTCTTTGTATCTGAAGATTCATGTGTTATGATATCGTATCTAAGTCTGAGCATCACGACCTGTGCGCTTAGCCCCGGCCTGAAGCCCACCATTTCGTGTGGCCAGAGGTTCTCTTGCTCCATGTATTTGGTAAGTCTCGTCTGAATAACGCGTTCCTTAGCTTTCCCACGCACGAGGTCAGTGATATGGGTCTTAGGTTTTCTAGTTTTGGCAGCTTCCCCGGTTTGGGTATGAGGACTATACTGGCATTTTTCCATGCCTGCGGTAGTTGTCCAGTCTCCCATACCTTATTCATGTACTCTGTCAGGGATGTGATTGACTCGTCGTCTAGATTTCTGATAATAGTGTTCGTGATACCGTCAGGTCCTGGGGCTGATCTTCTCTTTAATTCAATATTCTCATCTCGGACTTCAGCCCTAGTGATGGGGGCGCCTAAGTCTAGGTTAGGTTTCCCCTCATATGCTGGTAACGTTTCGGTTTTCGTTTGTCCGATGTAGATTTCGAATAATTTGCTCATCAATTGTTCGTCCGAGCTTTCGAAGGCATGCTTAACTTTAGTTTGATTTACGTTGGCTTGTGCTTTAGATTTTTCCGGATCGAGCATGTGTCGTAGAATGTTGCATGTTTTCGAGAGGCTCATGCCTTGTTCCATTTCATCACATCTGATGCACCAGTTTTGTTCATTAATTTGAGGGCGTATGTCTCCATCTCTTTATTATGTCGAGCTAGTGCTCTCCTAATATTACGGTTCCATCTTCGTGTTTTTAGGCTTTTCTCTAGGTCCTGTTTCTTGTTCCACATGTTTAGGAGTTTGCTATCGATACTCGGCGGTACATCTTCGTCTTCTAGAGTGACTGTTGCTTCCTCCACGTGTTTCTTTAGCTTTTGGGACCACTTATCGATATCGTCGATTTTCTGAATTCTCTCGGTCTCTCGTATTTGCCTAAATCTTTCCCATTCCGTGATTTTGGGTTGTATGGGTTTTCTAATTTTGATTCTTTTTCCTAATGTGAGTGCAATAATGAAGTGGTCACTGCCTAGGTTTTGCTCGGTATTTTTCCAGTCCGCTGTACTTACATTCTTACTTAAGGTCAGGTCCAGGGTGGTGTCCCTGCTGACGCTATTACCCGTGCGTGTGGGTGCATTTGGATCTGTGTGCAGAGTAAGTCCTAGTGTTTGCATGTCTTCCCATAATTGCCGGCCCTTAGGATCTTGCCGATCGTACCCCCATTCCTGATGGGCTGCAATAAAGTCACCGGCTATGATAAGCGGGTGATTTCCTGCGATATTTAGGGCTTTTCGGAATAGGACTTGAAACCTAACTTCCCTTTGCTTCGGAGTGCTATATATGTTCAAGAGAAAGATACTCTTTCGGTCTTTTCTTCCAGTGATGATTTCGGTTAAAACTGCTTCTATATCCCGAGATGTGATCTCGTGATTAGTAGCGGCTATGTTTCTCTGGATAAAACTCGTGACTTAGGATTTTTCGCCCCTATCACTGCTGTGGCTTTGATATCCAAGCAATTTGGTTGGATTTTTCCCAGTCTCCTGTATCATGATAGCTATGGGTTTGTCGGCAGTTTGTTCTATGTATTGTTGCAATAGCGCTCGCTTTCTCTGGTACCCTCGGCAGTTCCACTGCCAGATCGTGAAGTTGTCTTTCTTTTGTCCATGATTGTCACCCATTGTTTCTTCTAGTTTTGCGATTCTGTTACTGGATTAAGAGAAGGCCAGTGATTCTTCCTGCATTTGTTTAGTGAGATTTTGAATCTGCACTTGCATCTGTCCTGAGCCCCTAGAAGTGGCTGGATTAGCGTGTTAATATTCTCGAGTTGCATATCAAATTTGTCATTACGTTGTTCAAATTTTCTATTAAGGGTTATAAACGGATCGGTCTCTCCCCCTTTACGCTTCTGGGGTGGCGGCCGGGTGAATTCCAAGTTCGTACAGTTTGATTCCTCTGAAGTAGAATTAGTAGTAATTGAATTTGTGGTTTTTGGTACCTCATTTGATTGATTTGCAGGCGGGCTCTTAGCCGTGGGTTTTTCAGTGAATTTAGATTTAAGTTCCTGACTTTCGCGACTCATTTGTTTGATCATCTCTCTAAGTTCTGCGTTTTCACCTCTGAGTTTTTCCATCTCTCTATTTTCAGCCTGGGAGGTTTTGCTTGAGTTGGTAGCCCAGCTCTCACCCTAGTGTCACGTGGGGTGCGACTTCACAGCATGACGTGGGTGCAGCGGCGCCACACTGAAGGCTAGAAACATAGAGTAGTACTGCTTTCGCAATCAAAATGTTCCTAGCCTATAAATTTTCTAGCCAGCCATCAAGATGGAATGCAGGCGACATGTCGCGATTCGCCTGCGGGGCACGCCAGGGCACGTGCTCATGGGAAAGAGAACGCGCGGCGCACGCTGCGAAGGCAGCGAACTGAGCCGGCAGCGTCCCAGTGTTGGCTTTTCTGTTACAGGTCGCTCTGCCCAGCAATGCATTAGGACCCTGTACTAACTCTCCCTTCTCAAGCCATAAAATTTCCTTCCTCTAACTCTTCGAACGAGTTCGGCAATCGCCAAAAATGCTCAAAGTATGACATTAGGCCAGTCAACGGCGTGTCACGCACTCTAAAGGTGTGGCGACATACAGGCGCGCACTGCGCAGGTAGATGTGTGTTCCGCGCGCTGGAACAAATGGCGCATCACGGACACGCCTAGCGGCCAGCAGGAAAAATAAACATCAGTATTGGTTTAGGATTCACGGTTCGCGGCTAAATATTCCTGGCCTACGCTATTGTTCCTAAAGTGGTGACCCGTACATGCACGCAAACGGCGGCTCGACATTCCTCCTGTATCAGTAGTCGAACTAAAGCTGCCTTCCCCCCCCCCCCCTCAGCGTATGGCCCGCAGACCATTAGCTTTGTTTCGTCAAGTGGACGCGCAGTTCGGCCGCCTGGCGTATCACAGCTGGCCTCATGCGCTTTGCCACCAACGACGGTTAGCGAGGTCCGTGAACTGTTGCTCGTCCCACCTGGCAAGAAGGCCCAAAAAACTCTCAAGGACACTCTGTCTGATGCTGTCGGAACCCAAAGTGATGCGGCAACTCCTGACCGACACGGACTTTGGTGACGCACACCGATACGACTGCTACGCCGCAAAACCGTCCATCAGTGTTCTTCCTCACTTATCAAGGTTGTGGCGTCCGTTTCCTTGTCGACACAAGCGCGGAGGTTAGCTGTATAACAGACTCTTCAACTGACCGCAAGCGGTCCTCATCATCCCCATTGCAAGCAGTCAACAATACGACAAATACTACTTACGGACAGTACTCTCTATCGATAGACCTAGGCCTCAAAAGAACATTTCGTTGGATTTTAGGTTTTGCGGATGGGAAATTTCGGGGGCTGACTTCTAGCGTCATTTTGGCCTTTTGGTAGACGAGCGTAACTGACGACTCCAATACCCCGTGTCAAAAGCAGCAGTTCAAGGCAAAACGTCAATACACCCTCCGTTAAGCCCTACGTGAGCTGGATCTTCGGGAACAACTAGTTTTGTGGCTTTACTGAAAGAGTTTGAAGAACTTACGCACCAACCACAGGCAGACAGTGCAGTCTAGCACAATGTGCGCTACCACATTGATACAGCCGGTCATCCCGTCAATGGATGACCTCGTCGTTCGTGTTTTGTACTCTGAAATGATCCATATGGCTTGTAAAGCGTTCGATCACATGCTTCAACAATTGGTATCGTTACCCTGCTGTCAAACCCTTCAGCATCTCCATTCCACATGATCCCAAAAGCAACATCTGAGGACTGGCTCCCTTGTGGAGATTACCGGGCTCTAATCAGAGCAACTGTGCCCAAGTGCTACCATGTGCCGCATATTGGTGCACTGGTGCACTGGTAATTCGGAATGGTAGCCTTTGGAATTCGTACACCACTCGATGCGTATTATTCGTGTAAAATGGCCTAGATTCTTCCGCGTGAGGAATTTGCTGGTACGCAGAGGACAATTCCAGCCCACAAAATACTTTACCGCCAGCTAGCATCGAGTACATATCCTCAGCAAGCGGTAGCGGATAACAATACGTCTTGACTACTTGTTTGATTGTTACTTTCTAGTCTCCGCAAATTCTTATTCCACCACAGCGCTTTGGGGCCGGTACAATGTGAGTAGCCCACTTGCTGGTTGCTTTTTTTTTAGAATGCCCTGACTTTCCAGCTTCCGACGTTCCTCGCCGGCTACGTCTTAAGAAGCAAGAGGCATAGACCTAGCTTTGTAGAAAATAGCCATTCAGTTGGGATCTATGGCTATTTTGGTTTCCAAATTTATGAAAATTCCTGTTGTAGCACGAAAAACGTCTGGATATTTCTCCCGTAGGGGCTTGACATCAGCGTCTTCTGCGACACTACTGACGGTTCTCAAGTCAAGCTGCAACCTGTCAAGCCAATCCCGATCTAGAAGGGTAGGCATCTCACTGCCATAGTCCTCAACAATATGTAGTGATACCTCAGTTGTGTATTTGTTATGCTCCACGCTTATTATTGCCTTTCCTCTCAGCTTTACAGGCTCACCTGTATAAGTTTTCAAAACAGTTTTTGCTGGTTTGCATTCAGACTGCAAAAAGCAAGGCTTAAAAAAACTTTCCCCCGTCAATGAGACAGCTGCGCCCGTATCACAAAGGTATGGAGATGAGCTTTCCTTCAATCTGCACGGAAACTTTGTAGCAGCGTTTTCTGTCCCCCGTGGGTAGCACGATGTGATATGTATGCGAATCGTCAGATTCTTCGTCTGTCGCTTCTGTGTAGTTCACCGGACGGGGTTTCTTTCTTTGGCACATCAATCAAGGGTTTACAAAAGTAAGTCTGGCAACCATGAGCGGCACGCTGATCCCAAGCTCCATCCGTTCGCTTTGGTTCGCTTCGTGTCCGTCTGTCAGCGCCCGCCGTTCTGTCAGCGCTTTTCATGTTGCAACCTAGTGTGCTGTGCTTGGACCTCTCTTCTGTCTCTGTCGGCGTCTATTAGCGAAGCCAAGAAGCGTATTTTGACATCCGAGGCGTAGAGGTTACAAACTGCTCTACGAGTCGTGCATGGGCCCCTCGCCGATCCGCGCAGCGTCATCCGAATCCAGGTACAGTATTTGGAGTTTTGTAATGTGCAGGTTTTTTTTTTTGTCTGTGTGCCTTTGCTATTTACTTTAACGACTATGGGAGCCGATGGCGAGTTTGCTTGGTTTGCGCATCATCGTCGCTCATTCCACTTCTAACAGTGGGATACTTTTTTGCTGAAATGAGCGAGGATGCAATTTGTTTTGAGATGGAAGAATCGTGCGTAATATGACGTAAGTCGGAATGGCGCTTACCAGTTTCCTGCCTATGCCGTCGACGCACTTATTGGCACGGATCTCGGAAATATACGGGGGTTGCGTAAAAAAAAAAAAAGAAAAATGTGTCATGGTAATTTCTGCTTCCAGTCAGTGAAGTTGGTTGGTGTGCAATAGGCGATGATGAGATAATAAAATATTTGTAATAAATTGACCAATTGATGAAATAAAGCAACAAAAATAGAAAACAATGGAAATTGAGGGTTTAAACGTGAGAAAATGCTCAGAAGAAAAAAACAGTACTTGGTGATGCTAATGAAGAAAATTTAAAATGTGTAATAAATTAATTGAAATAAGTAAAGAATGTGTTCAAAGGTTTCAAATTGCTCCGAATTGAAAGGTGATTGTTGCTGACCCTATGTATTGTTGTATAAAATTGTAAAACAATAAATAAATAAATGAAACAAAGAAACCAATATTCGAAATATAAAACAAATAAAAGCTAAAAAATCAAAAAGGGAAGAACGAAAACGTGTGTGTGAGAGAGAGAGAGATAGACGCTATAGCGTCATACCCTTAACGGCGGAGCTTAAGTATCCCCCTAATGTTATATAACAGTATTATATAATATAAATCTGACTTTATGAACACAGCCAGTTGCACCAAGCACTGACACTTCGCTGTAATGTGAGTTGACTTTTCAAATTTCTTTTCGTTTCAGCCGAGTTCCTCGAACCTTCCCATGACAGCACTTTCATACGAGGTTAAGGCTTCAAGTGTCTGCTATCCGAGGGAATAAACAAGAAATCGGCATATTTGCAAAATCAACTGAATTTCAGGTAGCTGTCAATTAGCGAACCTCGGGCGACTCGATAAAACGCACAAAAGTGAAAACCAAACTTCGTTATTTTATCGGCCGCACTGGCAGGTATGAAGGCACAGGATGCAAACCTGAGCTGTGCGGTCTGGACGCGGACCAGACTTCGCATGCATTATCCCTTGATAACATCTTTCGATACGGGCTGGACGTGAGCATATTGCAACACACTAGAGGGATGTCATCGTCTCCTGCTTTACTAGACGCCGCGGTTTGGCAGCCGCTTTTGCAGCGTGAAAAACGCACCTCGGACGCACTAGACACCCGTATTGCTCTCTGTACCAAGCACTACAATTGCATACGACTGTGAAAAGTAGTTTCGGTAATCATGCCCTTGTCTTAAATCAAATACACAATGGTAAATGCAACCTACGTACAAAAAGTTTCAGTGAACTTATTTGAACTATGGCGTTCGGTATACGTGCATTGCTCCTTCTCCCGTGTCCTCCATCGAAGCATAAGCTTATCCTTCAATTTAACAAGGCTTCATAGCACGCAAAAGAACCTTGCTGTTTTAGGTGATAGAAGGTTCTCTGAGCTAGCTCCCAGTCAGAGGGACGTGCAGTAATGCTTTACATGATGCCAGTGACACTTGTAAAGCTGAATAAAATTGCAAACGAGTGGTCACGTACATGCACCTTCTTCCGCGCGCATCTACGACGGTGCGCTTGCTGCAGAAGGGTATGCAGCAACATGCTGGCATCATTCCAAATAGAGCTTGGTGCTTGCAGCGACTGCTGTGATGTTAAAAAAATGAAACAATCGCTTGTGATCATTCCAATGCATCTTGCGGTGCAAGCACGGGTTCCACGAAGGCGCACGTTGACAGCGTACTCGAAGGGAGGTGTGGGCGGACTGAACAAGACATGGCCGCCGCGCACAGTTTCTGTCTTTTTCACTAGATGGCGATAACTTTTATAAAGCCTCTATTGTTAATGCCCAGTCCTCGCATTGCGATACTAACACTTGGCTGAATCATGACCTTTACCGCAGCGATAGCAAGCAATCTTCCGCGTCTTTCGTTTTTTGCCCTCTGACGACTGGGCTTTCGTTACCAGCTTTCCTCCAACCACATTTACGTCAGGCAAGCGTTCTGCTCAGGAATGTAGCTCCTTAGTTTGTCTTGGAGCAAGTTCTTTCTCGAACGCAATTTTGCATGCGTTTTCAAAGGTTAAGTCTTGCCAGAGTCCTTGCGTTGCGAACAATATCCTCTGAGCCTCCTGGTCGCGCAATACTGCCACAGCCCAATCCCTCAAGGCATCATGAAGGAACGCTTTATACTCACATTTACGCGCCAGATGTTTAAGTTAATTCCATCACGAAGCCAATAATGCTTTCCCCTTCTTGCTTCGTTCACTCGGTAAACTTGCAACGCTCGGCGATTACAGAATACTTTGAACTGTTCTAAAGCGCACATTTTGGAAGCGGCAATTTTTGTTCGTAGGCGTTGTCCGCTTATGGCATTTCATTGCGTTTTTCCTCTGCCTACCGCAGCTCTCGTTGCCCAAACTTGTGTTCAGAGATCTCCGTCTTAACAACCATAAAGCCGATGATTCACAATCGCCATTTATAAAGCCGCATTACAGCATTGGCCGTTTTAGTGAATTAGTTTGTTGATCTACGTTGACACCGTGTCGCAACTGCTGTATCTTTCATTAGGCGTAACCAAAACTGAAACATATGGCGCTCCAATGTCGCACCGAAATCTGACGTGAATGCCTGGCTGGCATTCTTACTTTTGTTTCTGTTCTGTCTTTTGGCATTTCAATAATAGGTTTAAGTTCTCGCCTGTTTTATTCCCCGTTTAAGCGTGTTTTTGTGATTTTGCTCAACTATGGTTAATCTTTAGTACTGGTAGGTATTGAGTTGGTATTTCTTAATAGAAATACCAAATGCACAACTGCTACTCTATTACCGTCATTGCTCTTTTCCTCTTTTGGCTTAGACGCTGCCTCTTTGCATTTATTTTTGTGATTTTTGATGGAGCAAAATTTTATACCTATATTTTCACACTGCTAAACTTTTGGTGAGGTCGCTCCAAACTATTACCGGGAATTATTTACTTGATTCACACAGCACCATTCAAATTAAAGATAAACTTAGCAAACAAGTGTGATTGTAGCCTTATGCTGAACGGAAACTTCATGAGACGCCATAAGAGGAATAAAGGATAATTTTTCTTACTGGTATTGAAGCACCTTTTTTGGAGGAGTGGAAAAAATGCTCGTGTTTTGCCGCAGAGGTTAATGACAAATGATTCGAAAGTTGGCAGAAGCAAAGGACAGGATGTGCTCAGGTACTTTATTAGTGTGCTGTAGAGCAGCGCACTATTTGCAATAGCAGCATCTGGCACTTCCTCGCTGCCTGCGTCTATTAACGGCAACGGAACGCCTGAGAAACGAAGCACGCCGATTTGTACCAAAGCTGCCACTCATACCCTCAAGAATATATGTTTTGACGGATTTGGTGGCAATAAAGAAGTGGAAACAGAACTTGTTCCTCGGACGTCCTTCTACGGAAAGAAAAACAGAATCTGAACTTTCTGGCAGGTGAGAGCGATACATCAAAGCAGGGAAAAGCAAAATATAAGAATATTGCCACTGCGTACTATCATTAACCATGTTTTTATTGCCCGAAAGGCGTAAATATTGATTTGCGGTAGGGAATTTTTTTTATTTTTAACAGTTCTGTTGATCGAAACGAGTTTGACTGTTATTGTTGCGTTAATTCTTTTCCAGAAACATTTGTGGAGAGTTAACGATAGAGCAGTTGAAAACACTACACTTACCAACACCGTATACACACGAGAAAGGGCGGTAGGGTACTCTACCTTACCGACGGTGTACCATCGGGCCCCGTGTGACCTCAAGTAGGCAAAAGTTGTTTTTTTTTTGTGTGTTTCACATTGGCATCTCAGATACTGTAGCGCTGTGAGTAGTGACTATATACAGTTCTGGTGAGACTTTTCAAATGGGAATTGTCATTTCAAAACAGACTAATTTAAAGGATCCAAAACCGCGACTGCGATTTGCTCGGTATAGGAGACATAGGATTCATAGAGTCACACAAGCACAAAATTTCTGAGCTATTGTTTGCACTTTTTCGATTTCCCTCAGACACAGCTCTTCCTATAGCACTAAGCAGTGTGTCGAACTGTGTGACAAAAGTTTGAATAGTGTGACAAAATCTGCATTATTATTTAGGATGGAGCCTTTAATAAAACGTCGCAACCGATATGTGTTGTGCAGCCAAAGAACACTGTTAGCAGTGTGCTCTTTATTGAGCGTTGCTTCCAATCATAAAGCCTTAAATGGTGTTCGAAATCCTGTCGCATACGGCACGCTAACTTCTTAGAGAATCATTTATGCATGTATTCTGGACAGTGTGCATGAAGAAGCAGTAAAGGAAAGAACAGAATCACAAACGACAGTAGCCTAGCGCGCGAAGCACAAACTCCCGCCTACGGCTTGTGCACTGGCTGTCACTACGTGGATTTATGAACACTTGTTGTTCGAGTGCTGCTGTACGCAGATTTGTTTATTGCGGCAGTTGAGAACAGTAGTCAAGTACATCTAAGATGCCTGGTTTTTAGTATTCTCAGTATGTCCGTGGAAGAGTGCTCACGAGCGAGCACACTGGACTTCATAAGAAGTTGGGTAATTCCGAGAAACACCGCTGCCATGAGTACCTGTTGGGAATATGTTTGACCTCCCAATGCACATTTATCGCAGGGTTTTAAACGAATTCCACCAACAGAATAACGCAGCATTTTTGCTGGCCATCCTACTTGGAAGGAATGAGCAACTGTCATTGACAGCGCACATGCAAGGACACTGCGATATGTGAGAACTATTTTGTAGATAATTGGTTCGATGTGATCCAACCGCCACTCCAAACTATACAGGGTCGCAATTCCCACGCTGGTTACACTCGGTGTTTAAAAAAATAATCCGTTTTTTTTTCTTTTTTTTATGCGTTCTTTCGTGTCTTTCCAACTGCTCTAGCATATACCATCGCAACCAAATTTTCAGACCAAGACTTATTTCGAACGCTTATGTTATATATACACCTGATACTTGTCACGGTTTAAGGCGACGCATATATTTTTTACACTGCTGGCAATACCACACGATTAGCCCGCGAACAAGCTTTTACAATAAACATTTTCCCGAGACCATGCGCCTTTAAATTTCATCTCATGAAATACGAGGTCATTTTCCTGAAGACGCGCTCTAAAAGACGCGAGTTTAAATAAAGAAAGAACTTTGAAAACTTGTGCTTCCCCTACCCCGAGCTTGCGACAGAAGAGCCACCGCTGTTTACAGATGTCAATAAACAATATTTGCGTATAGAAAAGCTACGGAGGATTGATTTAGTGCAAATTATGTTGGGCTAAAGAAAATGACTAAATTTAGCAAAAGAAAAACTCCTTATATCTCTGCAGAATTTGCACTGGAAAAATGCTCAACCCTAAGCGTAGCTGTGTTTTCCGCGAAATGTGTCAGTGGGATCCCGCGAGTGGGCCCACTGGGCCTTTCCTTTCCTGTAAATCACGCAACTGTTCGTAATTATTTCCGAGATTAACCCCGCCGATCATTTGGTCAATTTGAAATCTTTCCTTGATGCCCTATCGGATGGCATTATTATTTCTTTATACCAAATAATTACTGTTCCGCGATTGGCAGATACTGGGCCTTTCCTTTCCGTTAAACCACTTATCTGGTTCTAAGAGCCAGACCTTGAGGGGCGCAAATATTGCAACAGTGGTGAGTAGTAAGAAGGATGCAGGATCAAATAAACTCCAATCCTGGATCTGTGCGCTTCATATTTCTTGGTTGCCGATGGAAAAATCTAATTTCTCCTGTCTGATGATGTCCATATGTATCCATTCAGGTCAGATTACCGCGTGATTCTTTTAGCAGCCAAAAATGAAATAAAAAGTGACACTATACGAAATTTTTGTTTCAGTGGATGTATTGCTGGCTGCAGCGGACACAAGACAAAAGGCAGAAGGCTTCAATTAGTCCGGCGATTAACGAAATGCGTTATTTAACTTTCTAATCTTCATTTTGGCGTTATGTTTTATTTCCATAAATGGGGATAGCCTTCCAGATAGAATACAGAACCGCGAAAAAGAGGTTTTCTAAAAAAATAGTACCGCGAATTATAAGGCCCAGGTATGCGTCTCAGATAGGCAGCTTCACTCAAAAATTCCTGAAGACGCGTCAGCCGGCGCCTCAAGCATCGAACCTTGGGCTTGTTGGTTGGTTCATAGGAAGGGAACGGAGCAGTATCTGTCACACTTGCTCTGTGGACACCTGAACCGCGCCGTAAGGGAAGGGATGAAGGTGGGAGTGAAAGTGGATAGAGAGAAAGGGGGGCCGTAGTGGAGGGCTACGGAGTAATTTCGACCACCTGGGGATCTTTAACGTGCGCTGACATATCGCACAGCACACGGACGCCACTTCGTTTCGCCTCCATCGAAACGCAGCCGCCGAGGTCGGGTTCGAACCCGGGTACTCCAGCACAGTAGTCGGGCGTCCTACCACTGCACCACCCCGGCGGGGCACGGGTAACATTTGTGGATATTTTTACGCGCGGCGCAATTTTTTTAAGGAAAATTTATTTTCGCGGCTTTATAATTTGCACGGGAAGCTCAAATTGTGCAAAAATACAACGTAACGCCTAGCATGAAAATTACACAAAAGTTACTTAGCGTATTTTGTCAATTATTCAATTTACTGATGCAGTCTGCCACTTTATTTGTATGTGCCGTAGCCACCACTGGAGCCCCAAAGTTAAATTAAACTTAAACTCAGTTGCCATTGTTTTAAAACTTTGGACCTTCTCAGAAACACCGGTACATTTGTTATTTTCTAGGACCTGACCAGAGCAGTTACCCGCATTATGTGGCATAACCGTGTAGGAGAACAAGGTTTAAAGCGTCACTAAAGCTAGGATATATATGAATTGCTGTTGTCTGGCTGCTCCACGAAGTTACAAGTCGAATGGCCGTGTCTTCGAACCACTCTGCAACGGTCACTCACAGTTCTGCGATAGCTTGCTCGAGTTCGTTTCATCCTACACATTGCCAGCTTTGCCATCCTACACATTGTCATGCTAAACATTGCCACATTGTCAGCTTCCTCCGTAGATGATGGAAAAGGGAAGCAGCAGTTGAATACTTAAATTCCCTTTATGCGACATATGAAGGCCCTGAGAGAAATTTCTTTTTAGAATCGAAAAATGGCTGTCCCATCGGTTAGAAAAAGTCACAGTGTAAACGAAGCCTGGGCAGTCAAGTATGCTTATTGCATTATAGATGAGCTTTTACAATTATATATCTATATAT
>JAJIZL010000111.1:617624-647583 GCA_023969395.1 Amblyomma maculatum
TATATATATATATATATATATATATATATATATATATATTTCACAAAGCTTTAATTGAAATCTTCTAGTATGCTGTTTGGCAGCTGCAAAGGCACGGCTGCTGCTTCTTCCCGATATACCTTGGCATCAAGTCACAGGAATTACGTGAAATGCGGATATGTTTTCAGATTCGCACCATCGTACCGGCAATGACATGGACTGTTCACTCCACAAATTGCAAGTAACTAATGTTTCCCAACACTACCGAAAACGTTTTTTAGTAGTTCGTTATATTCAAGGAGACCAGCAAAGTATAATTTGGTTACAAAAAAGGTTTTAGAGAATTGATGAGAACGTTCCAGCCTCCTTTCACACCCAGGAACTGCTCATCAGATACGCAGTAATGCCAGTAGCAAAGCAATATAACTACCGAATTTGTAGGACACTGAAACAAGATGCCGGGTGCAGCGGTAGCGTAGCGGTAGAACCTCCGCCTCGCATGCAAGAGGACCGGGGTTCAGATCCCGGTGCCGCGCAATTCTACCCCGGATTTAAAAAAAAAAATCCGCGTGCCGATGGAATTGCTTAAACAGGTTTGGGGTGCGACCTTATGCCGGTGAACACCTCCGGCAACGCACTCCCTCACCAGAACAGGATTTGGCCACCCTGGTTCAGTAATTGACCACAACCTCTCATGATAAGCTCCATAAAAAAACCCCGGCCCTCAATCACCAGCGGCTGCGGAACAACTGACCACGGCGGCGGTCAGACCTGTGACGCAGCAGGGGGTGCTAAGAACTTCTGGCTCCGCTGGAGAGGCCGCCATTAGAAACTGACCCTGGCCACATTTAACGTTAGAACCCTAGCTAGGGAAGCTAGCTTAGCAGTGCTGTTAGAGGATCTAGAAGGTATGAAATGGGATGTCATAGGGCTTAGTGAGGTTAGGAGGTCGAATAAGGAACATACTGTACCGAAGGATGGGCATGTACTGTGTTATCGAGGCTTACCAGAGAGGCGACAACTAGGAGTAGGTTTCCTTGTCAATACGTATATAGCGGGCAATATAGATGAATTCTATAGTATTAATGAGAGGGTGGCAGTCATCGTAATTAGGCCTAATAAGCGCTATAAACTGAAGGTTGTACAGGCCTATGCACCTACAGGTAGTTATGATGACCAGGCAGTTGAAAGCTTCTATGAAGATGTAGAATCGGCAATGCGAAAAATAAAGATGCAGTATACTGTACTAATGGGCGACTTCAATGCCAAGGTAGGGAAAAAGCAGGCAGGAGACCAGGCAGTAGGTGACTATGGCATCGGTTATAGGAATAACAGGGGTAGTTACTAGTTGAGTTTGCAGAGCGCAATAACTTAAGAATCATGAATACCTTCTTCAGCAAACGGAAGAACCGGAAATGGAGATGGAAAAGTCGTAACGGGGAGACCAAAATTAAATTGACTTCATAATGTGTTCAACCCTCGCCATTGTGCAAGATGTAGAGGTAATTGGGAAAGCACGATGCAGTGACCACAGGATGGTGAGGTCACGAATTAGCTTAAATCTGAAGAAGGAACGCAGCAGATTAGTAAGAAAGAAACCCATCAACGAATTAGCGGTGAGGGGGAAGGCAGAAGAATTGAGGATCTCGCTACAGAATAGATATTCAGCTGGAACCGAAGATGGCGACATTACCCTAGAAGCAATGAACAATAATTTCAGAGATACCATTACTGAGTGTGCGGTAGAAGTAGGTGGTAGGATAGTTAGAGAGGATACCGGTAAGCTGTCTAAAGAGTCGAAAGATTTGATTAAGAAACGCCAGAGTATGAAAGCTTCCAATCGAACAGACCAGATCAAATTTGCCGAGATATCAAAGCTAATCAATAAGCGCAAGGTGGCTGATATAAGCAAGTATAACATGGGGAAAATTGATCATGCTGTATAGAACGGGGGAAGCCTTAAAGCGGTAATGAAGAAATTGGGCATAGGCAAAAACCAGATGTATGCGATAAGGGACAAGTCGGGCAACGTCATCACGAATATGGACAAGATAGTAAAAGTAGCCGAGGAATTCTATGCAGATCTCTACAGCAGCCAAAGTAGTCAGGACCGTAACGAGATTAGCGGCAGGGAAAAATAGACGTTCCACCAGTGACGAAGGACGAGGTCAAGAAAGCATAAGAAACTATGAAAACGGGGAAATCAGCTGGAGAGGATCAGATAACTACAGATTTGCTAAAGGACCGGTGGAGAATATCGTCCTAGAGAAACTGGCCACCCTGTATACGCAGTGCCTGGTGTCATCGAAGGTATACCAGAACCCTGGAAGAATGCAAACATTATCCTCATTCATAAGAAAGGGTCGCTAAGGACCTTCAAAATTACAGACCAATCAGCTTACGGTCTGTTACGTATAAGATATTTACTAAGGCAATCGCCTATAGAATCAGGACAACCTTAGATTGCAACCAAGCAAAGGATCAAGCAGGTTTTCGGAAACGGTACTCTGCTATCGATCATATCCGTACCATCACCAGGTGATAAAAAAATGCTCGGAATATAACCAGCCGTTATACATAGCATTCATCGATTACAAAAAAAAATATTTGACTCAGTAGAAACCACGGCGGTGATGCAGGCATTGCGAAATCAGAGGGTAGACGAGCAATACGTGAAAGTGCTGGAAGATATATATAGTGGCTGCACAGCAACCATAGTTCTACATAAAGAAAGCAACAAAATTCCCATAAAGAAAGGTGTTAGGCAAGGAGGCACAATCTCCCCAGTACTATTCACAGCTTGTTTAGAGGAAGTATTCAGAGACTTGGAATGGGAGCAGTTAGGGATAAGGGTAGATGGAGAATACCTCAGTAATCTGCAATTTGCTGATGACATTGCCTTGCTAAGCAACTCGGGAGATGAACTGCAAATAATGATTGATGACCTAGACAGGAAAAGTAGAAAGGTGGGCTTGAAAATCAATATGCAGAAGACTAAGGTAATGTTCAACAGCCTCGGGAAGGAGCAGGAGTTTACATTAGGTAGCGAAATACTGGAAGTAGTAGGCGAACATATCTACTTAGGACAGGTAGTAACCGCAGATCCGGACCATGAAAAGGCAATAACAAGAAGAATAAGATTGGGATGGAGCGCATTTGGCAAGCACTCGCAGATTATGACTAGCACCTTACCGGTATCGCTTAAGAGGAAAGTATACAACAGGTGCATTTTACCTGTACTCACCTATGGGGCTGAAACGTGGAGGCTAACCAAGAGAGTTCTACTTAAGTTGAGGACCACCCAGAGGGCTATGGAACGAAAAATTGTAGGGTTAACATAAAGAGATAGGAAGCGTGCAGAATGGGTCAGAGTGGGTCAGAGAAATAACTCAAGTTACCGACATTCTAGTGGAAATTAAGAGGAAGAAATGGGCATGGGCAGGACATGTAGTGCGAAGAGAGGATAACCGATGGTCGCTTAGGGTAACAAACTGGATTCCAAGGGAATGAAAGCGTAGCAGGGGGCGGCAGAAAGTTACGTGGGTGGATGAGTTTAAGAAGTTTGCGGGGGTCAAGTGGATGCAGCTAGCACAGAATCGGGTTCAGTGGAGAAATATGGGAGTGGCCTTCGCCCGGCAGTGGGTATAGTCAGGCTGATGGTGATGAAACAAGATTTAAATACTAAGCGTAGTTGTTTTGAAACTGGCACTCTGCATTTAAGTGAACCTATCCACACAACTGCACGTAGCGAGCCATGACGTGTAAAAACGTACATAAAACATATGAACAACAGGTGATTGAAAACAGATCACCAAGGTTACCTAATTGGCTTCGCAGCTAGAACATTTTCCATAATACAGTTGGCTTCAAATCAATACGTACCATTATCAGTAACTCCTTCAACAATGATAATTAAAGCAAATATGTTCCTTGTTTGCTTTCGTTTTACCTGTGTTGTGCGCACTCTCTGTAAATTGCTTATCAGTGTTTTCAGTTATTTCGCCAGTTTCACCCCATTCGTTCCGTTTGACCCTTTGCGCAGTAATGCATTATTACTGTTATTGCTGTTTTATTGTTGTATTTTTTATTGTTTTTTGTCACAGAGCTTTTCTGTCACTGTTGCGTGATACCACTATGGGAGCGTGGGGCTTTGTCAAGATGTCCTTGAGACACCTTTTTCTTCGTGCTTCCAGTGTCAAATAAACAATATATGTTATGTGATACAAATAAACGTCAATTCAATTTACCATATGTAAATACAGAAACCGGTCAGCACTAACCAATGTGTGCTGCATATTCCTTCACACCACAGGACAAAGAGTTCCACAGATCATGAGAGGTGGAGAAGAATTTTCCCGGAGATTTTTGTTTCAAAATTGGAGCATTGCTGTCGTGTGCTCATTGGCAGCACTTGTGATAAAAGATAGTTTTGGCTGCTATACTCCTATACCAAGTAAGCGCTCAGTATTTTTATATTTTTCATATTGGGAAGTGTATGTGCATCAATTAAGAGCTCAATTTCTTTAATCTGTTCGATACGTCTAATTTGTCACCTTTTGACTCTTGTGAGAATCTACATATACGGTTTCGCAATAAGCTCCATAACAGCTCACAGGAATAAAGAAAACTTTAATTAAAAGATGAAACTTTTTTGTAATATCACTGAGGCATAGGGGCTTCCCTGGCTCGTCTGGAAATTTGAGTGCCAGCTGTAGCACAAAACACGACGGGGGCATTTAGGTCTTTTTCATTGTTGAGCCTGCATTTCCTGCGCACAAACCTATGAGAGTTTTTGGCGCCACAAAGCTCAGGATATAGCGAGTTTGCTGTTTCGTTCCTATATTCATCCAGGTCGGTTACAAGCGTTTTATAGCTTTTGAAAAAGCGAAAATTCTGCGCTTACCAAAGTGGTGGGGTACGGGTGAACGTGCCATCCGGGATTATGTCGTCGGTTACTCGTTTAATTATTAGTATGGGACATATGCTAGATAGAATGTTTTAAGCAGGATGAGTGCGCACAGTGCCCGAAGATGTTGACTTAAATTACTTCTCGCGCAGAAACCGGTACAGTACATTTGGCTCATTGAAAGCTGGCGCAATTTATAAAATATCTGTCACCAAGTACTAAATGCAGTGAATGTCGAACTATAACTCTGCAACTATAACTCTCTCTCTATATAACTATTTGCAGCGAATAACAATTTACTACTCCCGAAAGTTCATACTAATTATGAAACAATGACATCTTTTTCAGCCATTTGATTTTCGAACTCATTGCCTTTAACACTGAAAACGTATATGTCCTTGCCCACATTTCAGAATAACTTGAAGGAATATTTGATGAATTGCTGATGTTTTATATTTTATGTCTGATACCTGTGTTAGTGCCTTTGTTTTTGTGTAAATATACTGATTTGCCTAATTCCTGTGTTATTGCCTTTGTTTTTATGTAAAAATACCGATTTGCCATGCTTTGTATACTATAACCTTTTGCCAACTTTGCTGTTATTATTTATTTTGTTGTAGCGATCTACCGAGGGTCCTGGTGCAGCCTTATGACTATGGGACCCTCGTCTGTATATTTATGCACTTTGTAAATATGTTCAATCTAATAAACTTGCACTTTCACTTTCAAATATATTTTATACTGTGGCGCGTTTTAAGGACATTCGTAAAACCTCACTAAGCATAATATATGTGGCGAAATGACAGCGCAAGAATGCTTTGAAGAAGGAACACATAGCAACAAAAGGCGAGCGCTCGTCCTATATTCGTGTGTGTATGTCGCCTCGGTGTTTTAACCCTGTTATTTGTCCGTTATTCAATCAAGCAATCAAAACAAAAATTCAAATTAAACCGTTATTTATGCCTGAAAGCAAAAACCACATGACAAATTTTTTTTCACGAAGTGGGACCATCAATATTCAAATGTCGTTGTACGGGAGAATCTGAATGAAGAACAGGAAAGAAAAAGTATTTTTTCATCAAAGCTTTTTAATTTGACGCCAGCTCGTCAGAGGATTGGTCTTGCATTCTGCAGGAAGCTGTTGGTATTCCTCGGCGGTAAGAAGTGTTCAATTGATTTTATATATGGGGAAAAGTGTTGCACAGACCTGCCTGCCGGCTGTTTTCCCGTAAATGCATTGCAAGACGTAATACTGCCGTAAAACTGAAGTATTAATTACGGCGGTAATTTGGTGACATAGATATGCATATCCTTTATGATAAAGGAAGTGAGAACGGTCGTCTAATATCCCTGTACGTGCATTCTTAGCCTGCCACTTTCACGCAACCTGGTTTAGCTACAGCCCGTCCTGCACATTGCTCCCACTCAGCTCCGCGGATGCAGCGACCTCGCTAGCGACCCACTGAGGGAACAAAGGGACGACGAATGGGACGACACAGCCTGCGCGCTCAAATGATACTTATTGCACTTGCAAATAATACGGAACATGCACGCTAACATTGCAGCATCAGCAAAGTTTTCCTTGGAAGGAGAAAGGCTACCTAAGAAGGGCGCCTGACTATCCGGC
The DNA here is from genome assembly GCA_023969395.1 of Amblyomma maculatum. Classification (NCBI taxonomy): domain Eukaryota; kingdom Metazoa; phylum Arthropoda; class Arachnida; order Ixodida; family Ixodidae; genus Amblyomma; species Amblyomma maculatum. The sequence goes on from JAJIZL010000111.1 coordinate 624,137, forward strand.
TGAGGAAATGATGGTGCGATTTCGGAGACCGGGATCTCCAATGCGCGCCGCATTCTTCCGTAATCCACATTCACCCGGATCCCGTGCCACCTCGTACGTCACACTGATCCGTCGCCTATCCGTACGGCGTACCATGCGCGGAAGAGACACAGCAAGCACATATTACTTTTAAATAGTGCTGGTAGTTTGCTGTTTCGAATCTTTTCAGTGCGAAATGACTTCCAAGTTAACAGGATAAATTTCGCCGAATTCCGTATTCCACTTTTCTTCTGCCTAAAAAAGTGCTACTATAGCAACCACAGTTCCTAGCTTTCCCATAAACAGTAATGCCTTTGTTAGATGCGAGTTACCATGACTACAATGGGTATTTCTAATGAAATTAGGTGAAAAGATCAGATCGAGCACGGAGATAATATACTTATAAAGGCTGATTATGTCTAAAGGACACATCTTAGAAAGACATTTAAACGTTTCTAAACAATTATTTGCAAAGCCTTCAGAAACCTTAATGATATGTAGGCCTATTAAGCGTAAAAGGCCAAGCTAAGCTTACACAGCCTTGCGTGTTTTCTCTCTAACGCTTGCCCTTAGATTAGAAGAAACCATGATCAATATTAGAGCGCCGATCTTTGCGCTCATTCATTGATAGAGCCATTCAGCCGCCACCGTCACTTGTGCCGGTGTAGCCGAAGCGCAGCGTAGAGAACGCCGGAAGAACAGCCACGAGCAGCAGAGGACATTTGGTATTGGGGTGCATTGACGACGGTTCGGTGACCACTTTGTGCTCAAGGGGTCGGTTTCTCAAACTTCTGCATCGCTCCCTCATCGGATCCGCATTGCTAGGCTGTGTCGCTGTTCTAGGCTACTATGACAGTATTAGACCTCTGGTGTCAAGACACAAAGTCAGCTCTTCCTCTGAGATTCCCTTGTGCCTTCATGTCTGGCGAACTCCACATGGATTAACATCTGCGGCAATGATATGCGGTCGCGGAGCTGCAAGTGTAGAGACGCTTGACTTTGAATAGCATGGAGGTTCTGTTGGTGAAGAATTTTACCAATCAACATTTACCCGCCGTGGTTGTATGAAAGCGTTGTTTTCGGTTGGTAGATATTGCTTTCTGTAGGCGTTCAATTGTGTTATGCATGCCTTGACTTAAGGTCATCTGTGTAGATGTCTGACTCAACTTGCTAGTAAATTCACTAAACGGACAGCATCCTTTGCTTTCATACCTGCCTCGTGGTGTGCTACCCTGGCTGGGATCCAGTCGAATGTTTGGATGGTATATCTGTTCGTTTTTGATCCTCTTCCCTATTTGATTGGATTCATATTTTTAAGACTCGGTTTTGCCCTTCTCTTCCAATGTCTGGCCTATTAAATCTAGATAAAGCTCTCCTACCGGATCGATGAAACATGTTTTTAGTCCTTGAATGGTAGAACTGCTCACCACTCCGAAGATTTTTTAAGTCCGCCGGTGATTGGAAACTCAGCTAATCTATTCATCCCCTCCTGTAGTGCAATCACTTTCTGGACTAGGTACCTTTCTGTTTTTCTAATGATGATTTTTTCTACGTGCCAAAACCTATATTCCAGATTTTGGTTTTGATAGGTTTAATGTTCTAAAGCAATTCAGACTATGAGAGACGCAGATGATATTCCAGATGTCGGAGCAGTCGCTTCAATGTAATATTGCACAGTAGAAAGGAAATTGCAGCTCTTTGTCGCGAACGTGAGTTGGTTATTTTCAGGAAGTTGGTTCCCTTTTAAGAAATTGTTGCGTCAAGGTCTTTTCCCATTTTTAAAAGATATTAAACCAACTAGCCCGGCAACATGCATTAGTGAAATCGGTTCTCGTTTCTGGATTGGCAAATCGTCGCTGTCTAGTTTCTTAGAGAGGCCTTCACAAGTTTATTTTGCAGTGATGTTTACGGAGCTCTATAATGATTCTATCATACGAAGAATTGCTTAAGGCCCCTATCAATTCACTGCTAGAAGGAAGTACTGGCAGTAATCGTAAATGTTTAGCAGGGCAACTTTTTTAATGCGAAGAAACGCATCTTGAGTCGATAGCCCAATGCGAAATCTCAATGTTGTGCAGGGGACGCACCTTTGGAATCGGGTGTGGATGACTCTATTCTGCACAGTGTCTAAATAGAAAGTTTGCACCCATTGAACGCCGGACGCCGATTGAGAGTGGGTTGTTGCTTTTTAGTACAGTTATCATGCCAGTTTTGCAATTCTGGAAAGTCTTTTCCTTCCTTTCAGAGTTTCTCATTGACGCAGATGAGGGGGTTTCAAGAGTGTTTGTTGCTTATGTTTAGAACGATTGAGGTTTTGATGAGATTCACTGCTAGTGTTTACTCAATTTAACACACACCGACTTTGTCACACAAACTACAAACCGCGAACCTTTAGATCCCTATTGTTTCTGGAAATGCAAGATACATGTTTTCTACTTCCAGTTCAATTTTATCAGTTAAGTCGCCCTGCCATTGCGAAGAAATCACACCTAATGCATTGCTCGCAGTAGGCAGGCGTCTCGGGTGCGGCTGGTGGTTAGTTCAAAACCCATCACCGGACACCCACTAGTAAAATGAGTACAAACGTCTCCCTGTTTGTCGTCCGGCTCTCACAGGGGTGTGAGCTTGGAAGAGCCCCCGCATACCCCGCTGTGCTCCTTCGGGAGTAACATTATTTCAAACACTAGAGCTTCCAAAGGTTACAGTTACCGTGTCTCAGGAGGTTCAAAACTGACGAGTGGTAGCGTGCATACGTGAATATTCTCAAAAAGCCTTTAAGGTTCATGTACGGAAATGCTCTAATCAGCACATCGTAAGACGCAAAGGTTCACTGTCTGTGAAAAAGTTTAATTTTCAGAGAATCAATGTAGTCCTGGGTAAGGCGGGATTTCCGGCTGTCTGACTTTGTGAGGCCGTCTGACTAACGTAATTGTACCAGCGTATCCTGTTTCTTCTCAATCCATTGCTTCCCCTACCACCTTCTCCACTCCTTGACATTATCTCAGACGTCTTGATAACTTCATGGCCCTTAATATCAACACTCGAAGCATCGTTATAATTACCAGATTTATTGTCCCTGGACTCTGTCCATTCCCCCATGTCCTTATCGTCACTAAGCATTTATAATTTCGAGTTCATGCCACTTGGTTCCACTACCGTACAATTTGACAGGCCTTCAAGCTCAGGGTGTGGCATAGCTCCAATTATCTGGCCCAATCTCAAACTCTCAGTACTTCCCTCTCCTTCTCCACGTGGTTAAAAGAGTGCATAAATAACTGGCATATCATAATTATGGTTATATACCAGCCACTCTGCTCTCCCATTAATGTTCTTTATGCTGTCTCTGAATTCATGAATGACCTGAACATTGCTGCATCTAGTTTGATCGGTATGTCGACTTTAGGTCTCCTGTATTCACTGGCATCACTGTTTACTTATGGTCGTTACCCACCCTTTTGTAAGAGCTAGTAAATATTTCCTTGACTTTTGAACTTATTCGGATTGTTTCTAGTGCTACTAGGTTAAATTCTGTTCTAGATCTTGAATTTGTAAGTGCTGGTCTGAAAGAAAAAGTATTACATTGCGAGACATTTGACAGCCTCTCAGACCACAACGGTATCTTATCCTCCCTTTCTTTTTTGGTTTACAGCTCACCCTATCCATTTACTAGCTTAGCCGACTACACCAGTGCTGATGAAAATTCAATTCCTGACACATTAGCTGAACCTTTCTACATGTTCTTTCCTTTTATACAAGCCAAAAGACAGGGAATAGAAGTGAACAAGACGAGGCTGGGCTAACGATTGAAGTTTTATTGAAGGAATTAAAAAAAAACTGATTGATTTATAGGAAGGAAAAGGCGCAGTAACTGTCTCGCTAGTTTTCTGTGGACACTTCAACTGCGCCCTAAAGGAAGGGAGGAAGGTGGGAGTGAAAGTGAAAAATTCTCACTCTGGAAAATAGAGCGAAACTTGCACGTCTTAAGCTGCTTTATCAATTGCTGCATAACCCAACTTAATCTCGATAAAACTAAGTACATCATGACTTTAGAGTCGCCACCAACTAGGCATAAACATAACCAAACACTAAAAGAATACTCTTTCGGCCCTGACTGCCTGAAATATTCATTTTTCCTTCTTGCAGTAAGAGAGTGGAATAACCTTCATCATCACATCACTGATAGTACATCACTAGATACTTTTGCAAAACTTTTTGAAAATCACCTCCTGTCATCACATATTTCAAATGTCTTCCTAAATAGTTAACTTCATGTTTAGTGCTACATTTTTTGTTTCATATCATTGTTTCCGTGTGATGCTATGTGGGCAATCCCTACCCTATCAGTGTGATCATGTTTGCCAGGCGTCGATGATCTTCTGTGTATAACTGTATAATGAAGTGTGGCACTGCATTCCCATCGTTTCACCTTTTAAGCTCCTTTTAAGACTACGCATTCTGCATCTGACATTTTTAGCCATATAGTCGTTTTCACCCTTTCATATTTTGTACTAAATGCCCTTACTGTTAAAATCAACAGTGGATTGACAGTATGTATAAATAAATAAATAAAATAAAATAAATAAATAGAACCATTTGAAACTGCCTGATGACATTTCCCCAGGAATAGTTTACAAGTACAATGGAGGCCGCTAGTGTTTGCCCAACCCGCCAACAATTCTTTTTTGCTTGAATTATACGGAAGCCACCCTAATTAAAATAAAAATAAACACCATTTAGGCGTAAGCGCGATATCCACTGCCTAGAATTGTTTCTCCAAACTTGCGCTAACAAGACAATCACTCGTCTTCAACGAATACATATTTCGTCAATATTCTGGTTTATTTTACGAAGCCTTCCAACGTGGTGATGCTCTACACCACTATTGGCGACATGATGAATAGAAATATGTTTTTTTTTTTCCCAGCTGAACTCTTAATTTGTCACAGTACATCTCTTTCTTTCTTCCTCGGTAGAGCAGATTATGTTTTCTTCAGCAACTATAAGATTTCTCTGAAATGCACTGTTTCCCTCAGCACATTAATTATTTAGGCACAAAATAGGACAAAATCATCCACAGCACACAGCTCACTGCATGGAAAACAATTTATTCCTATTTCGTAAACTTTTATTCTTGGTTACTAACTTTTAATTCGGGTAACAGCTCTACTTGTTTATCTAAGTTGCGTAGCAGTTCTGGGTTTTAATTCAGGTGTTTGTTGGAACAGGCCTGTTTTTGAGAAAGATTCGGCAACACATCGTTGGACACCGTCACAGACAGCAGGGCGGTCGCTATTGAGGCTATCAAAGAATTTGGTGGGATGTAAATGATGACCCACAGTCTGACAATCCCTCAATAAAACGTGCAACGTAACAACGCGGTATGCTTTATTTATTACATGGTATAGTATGTTATGACAATGTGTAGCATGACATGAAATCTAATGATATAATATATACACATAGGTTTGCTAAAGTTAGCGGTACGTATATATTGGTATGATACGGTGGAAATCATATTGTGTGGATGGAATGGTATGCCTAGCACACTTAATGTGGGGCCGCAGTTTGAGACATGTAGGCAAAGGGGCTGTTGCTACCATAATAATATCGATAGGACCAAAGTGGGCAATACTATTTGGGTTTGTCTATGTTCTTGCTATGTGGGCCTCATACCCGCGTTTTTGGGCGAACAGAGACCACAATCCAGCATCCCGAAGACAAGGGCCCTTTGTCGGATATATGAGGGCAGCTCCAGTCAAAATATGGGCTCTATATGGAAAAGCCCTTGTCCAGCCGAATTTCGACCGCCCGCTCTCAATCGCAGTAGGTCTTACACCGCCAAGCACGGAAAAAAGAGCGTACTAGCAATCTCCCCACATGGTACATCGTAGGTTACTCTAGGGGAGGCGGATAATGAATGACATAAAAATGCGGGAAGCAGTCATGAATCTGAATAAATGTGAGCAACGGTAGGAGTTCCCATATCGGGAATGTACACATGCCACCTTCTCTGTCGCTTATAAGAAATTTGTTGACAGGTGCAACAGCAAGGTAGGTTCTAGGTGCAAAAATAACACAAATAACACAAACATAAAACACAGTCTGTTTTGTTTACTGCAATACACGCCGGTCAAGCAGACGCCAGTGGCTGTGGAGAAGGGAGTGCAGAGAAATACTATGCGTGAACATAACTTTGCGGAACAAAAGAGTGATTTTCATTATGTCTAAACTTAAACGCACATATCTCTCATGAACATTGACCTCATTACAGCTCGACCTAAAACTACATGAAACCTAAGCTGCAATTGGGTATCACTATAGGAATATTATGGCTCACAGGGCTTTTCAGGGTTTTAGGCCGACTGTGGAACAGACGGCACATGAATGTTGAGCTCCTTAGTGTAATTACTGTGTTTTTACAACTACTGAAGCCGACAATCGGTTGTCGTGGCAGAAGTTAAATCATGAGTAGCAATGGTCGTATTTATACAGTTTCACTGTCTTACTCACTATGTGAGCGTGCTAGCCGTCTTTAGTTCCAGCCGTTTAAGTATGTTTACCCTTATATGATGCGGTGAGTGTTATCGCTCCTTTTATTATTTGTTTTACATTGGCTCATAGAAATTCTTATAGGGAGAAGATATCACACGTAGAACATAAAACGGGCCCAGCGGCGGACACCTTTACCGATCAAACAGCAACGGGCCAAAGACAAAAGGCTAATAGCGCATCGCTTGCTTCTACAGTGTCAGGAATGAAGGCGCTGTTGAGACTGCTTCGAAATGTCGGTTCAATCCCTGTACAGTGGTGGGAGGGTCATTTTTTTTCTAATCTGCAAATATTATAGTTATTAACTTTCATTGCTGTATATAGAAGTAAAGTTTTGAGGCACGACATCCCTTATATTTGTCAAGAGCCTGTCCTGAAACCTGGGCATGAAAATAAACGCATGAGAACCACCGTTGCTTTAGGACTAGATGCAAAATAGAGAGGTACACTGAAGTTGACCAGGTTCTCTGAACACATCTGACTGGTATTCATTGTTCTATCGACTTTATAAGATGATCCAACCCCCATGTCTTCTGATTTTCATTTCTAGCGAATGAGAACACGTACAAAGGTATATCTGGAAGCCGTTTTGTTGTTCTGGTTTGTTGTTTTATGGAGCATTTAGCGCAGAGTTAGGAGCGAGTATAATAAAAAGTTCGGCGTCTAGCATTGAGGAGAAAAGAGAAATAACAATGGAACCAGGCAGGCAACGCCTGTCCGTTGTGCCTATCAACAGCATAATATTTCCGTAAGATTGCGGTCTTGTAATAACACCTGTGAAGTTTAAGACACGTATAGGGAAACATACGTCAAGTTGTCACGGGCACAGAAATGCAGGAAAGAAGGGCGCCAGAGGTCGCTGTGACAGCTCAATCGCACTTGAATCTTTTTCGTTAGGAAACCAAGCAGGCTCAACAAGCAGCGTGGTTGGAGTATTAGAGATCACTTTCGAACACGAATAATAAGACAGCAGAAAGCAACTGTACGGTTTTTCAAAAACGCTTTTAAAAGAGCCGCCCGCGTCCATTTTTGGTACTCAAACAGTTTCTTTCCTTTGATCACACTGCCAGAGTGAAGGAAATATGATGGTCACTTGAAAGTACCTCGTATTAGCGCTATCAACAATGTCAGTTTTAATACAGCTAACTGAAGGAGCGACGGGGTTTGACTTGAAAGCCTACAAGAATGGTAAGCCTATCAGTTAAAATCTGCTCCATGTGGGCATGAAAATCGTGACCATTTGGAGAACTACGATTGCTAAAGGCGCACGGTCTCTCGACAAGTAAGAGAGACAGAGTAGTTTTTCCACGTTTATGCGTTAATGAGCAGTCAAATTTACTTAGGCAATAGTGATTTCTGCCATCATTTGTCCAGTGCCTACATAAAGAGTAGTCTAAAAATAATACCGTAGTTTGCGTAAGCTCTCCACACTATTACGGTAAGTAGTATAGATGCATCCGTAAAACAACATGATCATACTCTGACCTTAAGTAGTCAGATTATTTGATAAGTTTCTGTATCGATTACTGGAATTGACGGGGCGATGATGAATAACATGTATTTCACTGGCGGGGTAACGTCTGCAAGCGTAAATAGCTTTCTGAAGTTAAAACCAGGTTGAAGAACAATTTTTACCACAAATGTGTATTTTATTGCATAGACACTCGAAACAGCACTTTAGAGATGATGGAAAATTTTAAGCTCGACTGTTTCTCCCACCATTTTACATCGAAAGTGATGTATTGTGCTGTAAGTATATACGTGAACATTCTGTGCAGAATTTTTTGTCTATTTGCCCGCCGTTGTATTTTGAGTTCGATGGGGGCAGTAGTAGCACAGCAACGCAACTGCAGTTTCATCTGCTGCTACTCCACCAGTAATTGAACAGCAGAAAGTAATCAAGTTTGCCTTTATGCAAGGTGCACAAAGGTGTTTTAGAATCAGAGGAGCAGATTACTCACCTAGAACGTTTTCGACTCACATATTTCAAGACGACAAATCGTATTTGGCAGTTTCGGAAGTTTTCATTGTTTCCGCACAGGTATAGCCCGTTTAAAAAGCCAATAAAAAGACAGCCATCTTGTAACTGATTTCATAGCGTGCGATGCGCATGCCGCGGCATATTGATATGCTTTTTCTATTCTCAGAGTAATCGTATTATTATAGTGCACTTATAGGCAGAAAACATAACCCACATTGAAAAGTGAGCTTACACAGGAGCGATTGTACAGGCCTGGGATCTCAATAATCCATTGAGTTATGCGCATGGTACTTGGCAGCATGATCACCCGTAGGTGTTTTCGACATTGCTTATATGTTTGAAAACCTCTGCTCTCCGAACCTCCTGCAAAAGAAGCGAAGGAAAAACTCTGAGCTCGAGAACAGTGGTAATAGTTCTGCCGACTAAATAGTTCTGAACAACTCACTGCAGTACGTGTCAAAATGATACGACGATTGGTAGATGGCCCTCAACCTGGAAAAAACTGTCTGCATGACGGTCACTAGTAAAAAACATCCATTAAATTTCACTTATGATATCGAACGTAACATGCTCACTAAATGTAGAACACTTCAAGTATCTTGGCGTGATTATTGACTCCGATTGACGATGGAATAAGCACGTGACACGTTACGTCAAAGGCGCATTCTGCTCTTTACACGATATGACGTTCCATTCGACTTGCTTGACCGGAAACAAAACGTGTGGCATATGCTTCACCTGTCCGTGCTGTAATATAATACGCTATTATTATCTGGATGCCCCACAACAAACAACAGATTGATAGATTGGAGAACGTTCAGCGAAAAACTGCCCGATTTAGCTTCAATAAATACAGTCATCATGACACACCCACCCTGCTTCTGCAAAAAGCGCGCCTTCCTACGATCCACACACGAGCAAGATTGCTGAGGCTCGAGTTTCTTTTCCTCATTTAAACAATAAGAATAAACTTGATAAGACCAGACATTTACTTGAGCCTGGTACACATGTCACAAGAGCTAATCAAACATAGCATCTATCCGAATATAGATATCATAGTGATACATCCAAATTTTCATTTTTTCCAAATGCGATTCATGAATGGAATACATTGTCCCCCAAAATTAAAAACTAAGTGTGCCTTGAAACGTTTCTGTCGCAATTTAAAAGCTATTTTGAATAATTGTAAACACATTGTCACCATGTGCGATTTATTATTTTTATTTGTATAAGAGAGAAAAGGTTGCTTCTCTGCTGTGTGTCGTTTTTTATGTTTCCGTACTCTTTCATATGCATTTAAGCCCGAACTTGTTACGACCTCAAAGTGAGGCTATTAGTATGTAATAAATCAAATAAAAAAATTAGCGAAGTTGCAGAAAAGGTCAAGCCTCCTTTGCATACGTAACCTCTAGCATACACACATCGGTATACATGATAATATTGGTTCATATAAGGTATTTGTTTGTCTCAAGATCACTCGATAGTGACAGTAAGGTCACATCAAAGAAAAGCGAAATCTGAAACAGACGGTGATATGCATATTGCACTAGGAAACGTGGCTCTTTGGGATCTGACATTATAAGCTTCAGCAGGGTTCTCACGGTTTTTTGTATAGTTCAGTTTGGATGGCGACTCAAGTAATCAGTTTTGCGGCAAATAAGGTCCACATTTCTGTTATAAAGTTAACTGATTATTTTCCTAATGCTTTTCCCAGGGGTGAGCTAAATAATAGACTTTCCAGATTTTTCTCTTCTATGCTTATATCAAATGCATAATGCTGAGCTACGGATTGTGCAAATTTTGGGTGGTTATTACTGCTCTAACGGTGGAGTTTTCACTTGAGTATTTGATACGATGACTTGAATAAAACTGCAGAAAGACTTCCTTTATGTCTTCGCACTAGGCGTAGCTTATTGGTCCTGATATGTGGAGGATAAGGAAGGAATGAATTAAATAGAACTGAAATCACTCGATAAGTATCGCAGTAAAATGTTCTTTTTTCGTCGGCATTACGTTATATTTTATAAACTATGGCTTGTGAAAAAAATCAATTTGCGCCATGGTAGTTGGGCTTCCTAATGTGCCATAACGCAGAAAATAGAGACCATATCTTTTTAAATACGGGGTTGCAGTATAGGAGTAGGACATTCTGAAGAGGCCTCGGATATAACAACTATCGTATTTACGTTATATGTGTAAGGTTTATTCTTGTTAATGATGATTAATATGAGCCACGAGACATATATTTCTGAATTCACAGCGACAACAAAAATATCTGTAATACAGGCCCATATAAGCATGATGCCTCAGTGAGACACTATTTCATTGAAAGTGAATATTTCATGTACAGACTGAAACAGTTGCAGTGAGAATTGTGAATAAAAGCGAAGTTTCGCCTCTGTGCATCAATCAGATTGCTTGAAAACACAAAGTATATTCAATTAAAGTAGCCTCTCTAAGTGTCTGTTCACTAAGATTGTGATCTAGACCAACGTCTGCCTTCGAAATAAAGGAAGAGGAATAAGTAAAGATGAAGAGCAATGACTCGTTTACGTAGCGTCAGTGAACAGAATAATCCTTTTAGCTCCAGCGCGGATTCGATCAATTCCCTTCACGGCAGTCAAATTGTCATTTATTGTAGTCCCTGAGTTTATATACGGGGTCAGGGTGTTTACCACTACTGTGTTCTCATACTACAGCATAACAAATATAGCCTCGACCTATACGTACTCCTTTATAAACGCAGTGACTTCAAGCTGCCACCATCCACACAACGTACACTCTGTTTAAGAAAGTTCTTGCAGCTTTAGAGTAGTTTGCAAATAAGACCAGCAGACGAGGAGTCCCTGCTTAGCACATGCAGCGTCGGATCTATTGGGGAACTAGAAGCTCAAGCGTAAGGTTTTTAGGCGTAGATTTTCACGTGGCAGTGTCAAATGTTCCTTTGGTGGGAAGCACACGACTTCGACTATTTCCTCTGCAACGCGACAATGAGAATTCGCTTCTCCGCGTAAGATGTGCAATCACTCGCTTACAAATCATTTCTGCCATCTAAACTCAAATAGGCATCCTTCATATGAAACCCGCACAATACTATTTACATAAACTGTCTGGGTGTCATCCAAAATCACCCTACGAGATTCGTCCATTGTTCTTATCGTTATGACTTCAGAGTTTCTGCTTTAAAAGCTAAATCTGAGCTGTAGCCTTATTCTGCACTTCGTCACATACTCATTACTCTATTACATTTGCTACAGTTAATTATCCCTATCCCTTACTCGTGCTAATTACATCATGCCATTATCGTACAATTCTCTCCGCAACAGCCACACGCTTTATGTTGTAGCGCACGTGCCGGATGTCACGATTACTCTGTATCGTCTCTTGCTGTGTATAAACTTCGTTTTATATGTTACTTCTGTCTACGACCCTTACTTTGGCTTCAAACCGACGAATGCTGGCATCCAAATGGCAACACCCTTCTGTCACTGCAAGGTGATTCACTTCCGGCTGAGCTTGCCAAGCAAGTCGAGGGCATCTGCTTTGCGACCGAAACAGCTACCCCCTCACTTTAAGGGTGTCTGGGAGTGTCGCATCGTTAATAACCTCTGATTAATAATGGGTGACACCGGAACTGTTACTTTTTCAGCATCACTTAAGCTAAATGTTTAAACAGGTTTCCCCTACATATCGCTGACACCATCTTTCCACTACATTTGATAATATTGTTACGGACTTGTTCTAAAACAGAGCACGGAGGAAGAAAGAAGGAAGAGGAAGAAGAAGTGTGCGCGCCCGTTCGACCTTTGTCTGGTGGCACTTGTGTCGTTCCCGCTAACCGTGTGTGCCCAGCGTACTGAACCGACTAGAACGTCTCCGTCGCGACGCTAAGGGCGTAACATTGTGGTGGAGGTGCCGGATAACGATCCCTGGCGCTACAGACAGCACCGACACAACTGGAGCCTCGCCGGAGTCGTCGCCTTGCGGGCCTCGAACCGCAAACCAGCGCCATACAATCGGCCAATGACCCGCAAGCAGCCCGTGGTCACGCGGTGATCCAGGCTGAAGATCGGCCTGCGGGTGCAGCGAACAGTTCTTCGCATCACTATCGGGAGCCCCGGACTTTCGCGGGAGCGGCAGGCGAGGACGTTGACGAGTGGTTGACCCACTACCAACGGGTGAGCCGCTACAATCGATGGGACGCCGCCGCTAAACTCGCAAACGTGGTTTTCTTCCTAACCCATACCGCTCTTGTTTGGTTCGAAAACCACGAAGACTCTCTTACCACCTGGGACCGTTTTGTTACTGAATTGCGGCAGTGCTTCGGTGACTGTCTTGCACGAAGGAAGCGAGCTGAACACACGCTTACGCACAGAGCTCAGCTACCTGGGGAAACATGCACAACTTACATAGAGGAGGTCCTGAAGCTATGTAAAACTGCAAGCGCTAATATGACCGAGGAAGATAAAGTAGGACATCTTCTGAAGGGCATCGCAGATGATGTTTATAATTTTCTAATTGCCAAAGGTGACCTGAACGCCGTCTGTGATGTCATTCGGCATGTTCGCACATTCGAGACATTGAAGACTCGTCGCATAACGCCAAAATTTGGGCGGCTCGCCAACGTTCCATCTGTTGCGAGCATTGAAGACAACTTCATGGACTTGTCGTCGACGATCCGGCAAATAGTTCGTGAGGAACTGCAGCGGTTTGAGCCCCCTGTACGGTCTCCATCATCATTGCCCTCTGACGTTGTCGGCTCTCGAGGGCCTCCCTCCTTGCTCCCGTCGATGCCCGTTGTGAATTCTATCAATACGGCACAGGCGGACGCTTACTCCAACAGCCCGACGCCAAGGTTCGATAGCCCTGGTTACCCACCTCGCTACGACTCGCGCCCTACTAACTTCTTGTCGCCCTATGATCAGCACTATGAGTACCATCCTCAACCACCACCTGCTCGCTATTTCCGGCGTCCAACCCGAAAACCTGAAGATGAGTTTCGCTACCCAATGCACCCTGTCTCCTCGGAGCCCTCCAGGGAACAAGTTTTTCGTCGCACAGCCCCCGTGTGCCGACGCTGCGGCATTGAGGGGCACATAGCTCGATACTGCCGCAGCCGCCCACTCACCCGTTACGATAGGCCCGTCCAAAATGCTCCGCCACGTAACCGTTTCTACGACTCTAATTGGCAGTGGCCCCCATCTTCGTATGAATATCCCCAGACCAATGGACAGCGCAACAACTCTCCTGCTTCCGAACGAAGTGTCTCACCACCACCTGCCTCTTCTGCGCGCCGCTTTCCGTCACCACGACCACGAAGGCGGTCGGCATCGCCTTTGCCGGAAAACTAGTCAGCGCGGCTGCTGGAGGTCAGGCCGCTGGAGACTGTGCGCTGCCTGAAGAAATTCCTCCATCTGTTGTTATGTTAAAGAACATGGTCTATGTGCTTGTGGATGGTGTGGCGACAATGGCTTTAGTGGATACCGGGGCAACCATTTCAATAATGAGTTTATCGTTTAAGAAGCGGTTAGGACGCAAAGTTATGTTTGTTTGGGACAGAAATGTGAATTTTCATGGCGCGGGTGGTGAGGTGTTGTGTCCCCTGGGAATGTGTAGTGCTTCGGTGTCCCTGGGTGGAACGGTATTCGCAGCGGAGTTTGCAGTGCTTTCGCGATGCACGCATGACATAATTCTAGGTATTGACTTTTTGAGAATGTGTGGCGCTACGGTCGACTGCCGCTCTAGGGAACTCTGCGTTGATGGTTCCCTTCCTTCTGGACTCTTAGAGAAGCCGCATGTCCGTGAAGATGTGTTCTGTGTAACAGAGGATACCAATGTGCCAGCCTTGTCTATGGTGTGCGTCCCAGTTTTGTGCCCCAGCCGTGCTTCCGACACCTTCGACGCTACAGTGGCACCGCTTCATTCTAACTGTGCAAAGAAATACATTCTGGTTCCTCATTGCCTACTGTCGGTGGTCAAGGGCTGCTCACGGCTGTGGGCCATTAATTGTTCTTCGCAACCAGTAGTGTTGCCTGTGAATATGAAGATTGCGACCTGTAGCCAAGACGACGCCCCGTCGGTGGCTTTGGTTACTGATGCACCCGGCGAAAGTGCTGCCGCTCCAGCCCCTGACTCGCAACTACATCGGATGATCAGCCGCTCTCTAACCAGGGACCAGCGTGACGCTTTGGAGGCCTTACTGGTCAAGTATTCTTCCATATTTGATGTTTCCGAGCCTAGCGGCTCGCGGTGCATTCCCGTGACACGTACCCGGCATCGCATTGACACAGGCTACTCACACCCAATTCGACAGAAGCCGTACAGAGTGTCACCAACAGAACGCCAGGTCATCAGTGAGCAGGTTCGGGATATGCTGGAAAAGGGTGTTATTCAAAGTCATGCAGTCCCTGGGCCGCCCCTGTAATTCTGGTGAAGAAGAAAGATGGTACATTTCGCTTTTGCGTCGACTATCGCCGTCTGAATGCTGCAACAAAGAAGGATGTGTATCCCCTTCCGCGGATCGATGACGCCATAGATTGTCTGTTCTCGGCATCATATTTTTCATCCGTCGATCTGCGATCGGGATATTGGCAGATCCCTATGCACCCTGACGATAAGGAAAAAACGGCATTTATCACACCCGACGGCCTGTTTGAATTTAATGTAATGCCTTTCGGGCTCTGCAATGTTCCTGCAACTTTTGAGAGATTTATGGACTCTATCCTACGGGGACTAAAATGGCAAATATGTATGTGCTACCTCGATGATGTCGTCATTTTTGGCCGGACATTCGAAGAGCACTACGAACGCCTCGCTCTCGTGCTTGACTGCTTCAACAACGCCGGTCTAGTACTTAATTCGAAGAAGTGTCGCTTCGGTGAGCGCCAGATTTTGGTACTAGGACACCTCGTCGATCGTGAAGGCGTCAGACCTGACCCTCAAAAGACTGCGGCCGTTGCATCGTTTCCAACACCTCAGAACGTGAAAGAACTCCGAAGTTTCCTAGGACTGTGCTCATATTTCCGCCGCTTCATTCCCCGTTTTGCTGACATTGCTAACCCGCTTACGTGCCTTCTCCACAAAGACGCTCCCTTCGAGTGGACATCAGAGTGTGACTCTTCTTTTTGCCAGCTCAAGTTTTTACTAACGTCACATCCGATTCTCCGCCATTTCAACCCTTCTGCTCCAACGGAACTGCACACGGACGCCAGTGGTGTTGGCATTGGTGCTGTGCTGATTCAGCGTTACGGCGACAAGGAACACGTTATTGCTTACGCCAGTCGTTCCTAAGCAAACCTGAACGAAATTACACAATCACTGAGCAAGAATGCCTCGCGGTAGTTTTCGCCGTTCAGCGATTTCGCTGTTATCTATACGGGCGGCCCTTCACAGTGGTCACTGATCATCATTCCCTGTGCTGGCTGATAAACCTCCGTGACCCATCTGGCCGTCTTGCACGGTGGGCAATTCGTTTACAAGAGTTTGATTATACAGTTTCGTACAAGAGTGGACGCCGCCACGCTGACGCGGACTGTCTCTCACGTTTACCGCTTCCCACAACGGAATGTGACGCCGACAATTTTGATCATTACATCGCTGCGGTTTTACCTCCATTCCCCGATACCCGTACATTCCGCACTGAGCAGAGGAAAGATGAGAATCTCCAACCATTCTTTACCGCTGCAAGGGACCCTACAGCTTCCACTCCCTATTGTATACGGAGTGGTCTTTTGTACAAAAAGGACTATTCTCCCACTGGTCTCCGCTACCTTCTGGTGGTGCCCGTCAGCCTACGCTCCTCTGTTTTGCGCGTTATGCACGACGACCCCACTTCGGGACACCTGGGATCTGCGCGGACGCTCTATCGCATCCAAGAACGTTTCTACTGGCCCCGGATGCTAGCTGTGCTCAATGTGCGAGTCACAAACGCCCCGCCGGCACTCTTCCTGGTCCTCTTCATCCGGTGACGCCTCCAAGATCCCCTTTTGAGAAAGTCGGGGTAGACCTCTTGGGACCTTTTCCCAAGTCTCATTCTTGCAACCGCTGGATCGTCATCTGCACTGATTACCACACTCGTTACTGTGAGACGGCAGCCCTTCCATCGGCTACTGCACACCAAGTCTCCCTCTTCCTGCTGCACTTTGTTATACTGCGCCATGGGCCTCCCCGAGTGTTGATCAGCGACCGAGGGCGTCAGTTCACCGCTGATGTTGTCGAAGAACTCCTTCGTTTGTGCCAAACGCATTTCCGACATTCTACCCCGTATCATCCGCAAACAAATGGGTTGACCGAGCGAACCAACCGGACACTCACCAACATGCTTTCAATGTACGTCGCCGCCGACCACAAGGACTGGGACACTGTGCTACCATTTATAACATACGCATACAACACCGCTCAACAGGAAACAACAAGTTACAGTCCATTCTTTCTCCTCTATGCCCGGTCTCCTCGACACATCCTCGACACCATCCTCCCGTTCTCCACAGATGACGAACCTGAGATTGCTGAGATCCTGTGCCGGGCTGAAGAAGCCCGCCGGATAGCCCGCCTGAGAACTCTCGCCTCACAAAAGCGCTCGAAATCCCGCTACGACGACCACCATCGCCACGTCACCTACCTCCCTGGAGATATGGTCTGGCTTTGGCGTTCACTAAGGAAGCGTGGCTTAAGTCAGAAACTGCTCGCGCATTATATCGGTCCCTATGTTATCCTCGAGGCAATTAGTGACCTCACCTATCGGATTGCTCGCCTTACAAAAAGTGGCCGACGTTCTTCACGAACTGAGCTTGCCCACGTCGCGCGTCTGAAACCCTGTCATCCTCGTGCTGACGATTGACTCGCCCGGAGGGCTTCGCCTGCGACGGGGGAAGGTGTTACGGACTTGTTCTAAAACAGAGCACGGAGGAAGAAAGAAGGAAGAGGAAGAAGAAGTGTGCGCGCCCGTTCGACCTTTGTCTGGTGGCACTTGTGTCGTTCCCGCTAACCGTGTGTGCCCAGCGTAGTGAACCGACTAGAAGGTCTCCGTCGCGACGCTAAGGGCGTAACAATATCATTTAAGATTTTCAACTTTTTCTGCTCATGCCATAGTAGCAGCCCCTTTCGAGGGGACTTTAAGCAAATAAATCAAACGAAATTGCTCTAAAAGGTTTTAAGTCACACACGGAGCATAATGTATAAGCAAATGAATAGAGCTGAAAAGAAAATTTAGTGTGTGTCAGATTTCACCGGGCAGTACGTAATTCCAGTATAGAGCATGGACAGTGCTATTAATGCGAGGACAAATTATCCGATGGTTGATATAGGCAACAGAGTGCATTTAAAATGAAGGAATTCGGGCAGGAGGCGCCAGAAAATTATGTTATCGCGTGAGGCTACCGAATTCCATTTGAGCATCTGAATGAGCTATTACACGGGCTAGGTTATTGGAGGAATATAGGAAAATTATTTGCCCTGGATTTGAAGTGTTCACATTTGCTGGTGGTGCGATCATTATCAACCTCTAGATGACCTAATTCAAAATGGAGGTACATTCGCAGGCCCTGTGGTCGGCGGAATAATGCGGAATCTTACAAACGTAAGTTTTACATACATACGGCAGTCGATGAGCTCCGTGTCGCACCCACGCAGTGAGTAGCTAAAGTGTAGAGTACATGACAAAATAAAAACTGTACTCTTGCTTCCAAGCGCCATCACGCAATCAAGCAGGAAAATGTAAAAGTGCAGAAAAGTTCAACTGGCACATTGTTTTGAACATCCTATGCTTGCAGCCCCAACCAAGCTGGATTGCATGTTGATAATAGCCGAGTGTAGTGGAGCCAGGATCAGCAGTAGCGCCTTAGGACGACAGAAATTGCTGCTGTCGCATAAACACGTAAAAGGACTGGTTAAGTACGTCGAACCCCCCTCTCCCTTCTTAGCTTGAGATACCAAGCAATCTTTTCGAAGAAGTCGCAAAAAGCGTCGGTTATCTTCTGTTGCATAAACATAGAAGGCATATGTGCTTTCTTCTTAGGCCCACCAGGTCCTCCTTCACTTCTTGAAAACCACGGGCCTGCAAGAAAAGCGGTGATTTTACGGCACGCTTTACTGCATTTTGTCCTTCACCTTTATACCCATTCACCCCCTTCCCCCGCTAAGCTGCTAGTCATAATCTGTGAGTGATGGCCAAGTGCGCTCCATAACAATCTCATTATCGAAGTTACTTCCCCTTCATGGTTTGGATCTGCATTTACTACCCGTCCCAAGTAGACATATTCGCCTACTAGTTCCGATGCGTCAGTAACTAATGTAAACTGCTGTTCCTTCCCCCAGTGCAGAGTAGCAAACCGGTGTCTCCTTCCAGTTAACCTCCCTGCCTTTCCTCCCCCTAATCTTCCTTATCATATGTTTTCTTCTCTAACATGGCCCATAATTCGGTACTCGTTGAAGTTATAGGAATTTATAATTCGACGACCTGTCATTAGTGGCGAAAAGTGTGCTGCATGATAAAATTATGTGAATATATTCGTGCGCTTTTTTTCTTTCTTTAGGGAAGTGCTACAACGAAGACAAAGTATACAACCCAGGTGAGGATTTCTACGACGAGAGAAATTGCATCAAGTATAGCTGTGTAAAGAAAAACCGCACTCATGGCTACATCTTCAGCGTGTCGTATGCTATTTTATTACAGCAACCTTCTCTCTTAAGTCTTTCATTATATATTCGAAATTTTTAGTTTCAATCAATGGCCAGAAAATTATTTGATTTGGTTCAAATGCGAAGTTTCAGTATAACTCTTCAGAACATGTGTGCACCTTAAACGTTTGCTTCACGGAAGAAAAATTATATTTGTATCGTGCCAAGCGACATACGTGGCAATAAGTTCTAATATTTCAGTGCCCTATAATAGGCAAAATTCGAAGATGCCCATGGTCGATAAAAACTAATATGATAATGACTGCTTTTTCTGCTTGAGAAGAATTCCACATATGCTGTTTCGGATTATATTAGGTAATTTTTTTCGGCCACTTTGGGGCGTGTACACAAATTGGTAGCTTTGATATAGGGTAACCCGTGAGTATCAAGACTGGCGTAAGCACTCTTTAAATACTATACTACATATAGGTGTGTTCAGATAACAAAATTAATAAAGGTTGCATGACCATTTTTTATTGAATTTTTATATGTGGTGGGCAAATGTCTCGACAGAAATAAATGTTCTTTAGTTTTGTAATGTTTGACGTAGTCTTCTCGGAAAAAAAATCCTATATCACTAAATGTGTCAAACGCCACTTTTTTCCATTACAAACAGTTGCAAATCTGCTAGCGGTTATAAAATTTTATCATTCGTTCTATTTGGCCCACTAAATGTTTGCTAAATTTAATTTTATGATAAATATTTAGTACATGTTTCTGTTGCAGTTGATTTAGTAAAAAATAGCAAACATTACTCCAGAAACAGAGCGCTACAAAAATGTCCATTTTAAACCATGAATATTGGCATGATGGCATAAATGTTTTTCTGTTATTATATTTTCCTTAAATTCAGCAAAATTGCGAGCTCTAGATTGCTAGCTGTGTTCTGCACAACGCATCAAATTAGGCCGACATTGGAAAACATCGCAAAAGGCTAGTAATTACAATTTAAAAAGAACATCATCAGTTTTTTATAAAGAGCCCTCTCAAATAGCCTCAGTACCCAAGAAATATTACGGCCTGAAAAAGTTTTGCATTATAATGCTTAAAGTTATAAAAAGAAGATAAAACTAAGTGCAGGTTTGGAAAACTGGCAATATTCAGCCCAAATTTCTGGCGCGGCCTAAAAAGGTGTTGCTGCTGAAGCTTTCGCACTATATTATATAAGGCTAGTTGCCTATCTCTCCAAAATTTGGAAGCTGTAGGTTGTTGGCTTTTTCTCTACATTATCTTGAAATCAGCCAAAACAAATATTATCAAGAAATGCGCAAATTTGCATCAAGTTTAAAAAATTGCAATACCTTTTAGTGTTATCGAAGTATCCTAAACCCAATCCCAAGTACTTTCTAAGCATCAGGTACTAAACGTTATTGCATTGGGTTAAATAAAATATACAAATATATATAAAACACAAGGCAAGTTTTCATTCTATACAAGTATTTTTGTCTTCCCCAGAGGACTAGGCACCAAAAGTTCGATTTAGTATTTCCTGAATTAATTTTAATTTTAACTTAAGCAAAGAGCCCAAGTTTTTTCAATGTTTATTGCTTGTAAAGTCGTTGTCTGCTTTTTAGCAGTGTTGACGTTTGCTTAAAGGGGAATATATTCGCTATTTCTGGCAAATAACCTTTAGTTTCAACATTTGAGAATATTGACATTCTCCGAAGCAAAAAGCTTTAGGGGCAGCAGGCGAGGCCAGAGAGCCGGCTGCAGGCAGCAGTGACAGCAGTAAAAGAAAGAAAAAGAGTGAAATAAAGGTGATAATTTCTGGTCATTTCATGGGAGAATGCAGGTGACTGTTGAACGCTTGTTCTAATCTGTACTTTTTGTTGCAGGGTGCTGCTGTATTGAATCCAGTTCTTAATTATAGTTTTTCGTTTCTCCTCGATGAAAAAAATTGACAATAGTTTATTTTTGAAGACAATGCTTCTAATGTGCACATAATTAGAATCATAAGTAAAATGCTTTGCAGCATGATGATTTAAATGAAAGTTTATTTTTCTTTATAGTGCAACCAGGATTAGTCGAGAAGACGAGCATTTTTAACGACAGAGCTATCCAACCTAGACAAAAGGCGAGCGAACACGGAACGGAACCGCGCCCACCTAACCTGCAAAGCACAGTGCAGGTAACCATGCAGCTGTTGTAAAGATGACATGTGTTCAGTTTTATATTTGTGCAGTGCAATATACTTAAATAGCTGATGGTTATAAAGTACCTTGACATGATTTTGGGAGACTGCGATAAAATTCAAAGATCCGGTAGTTTCCTAAACTCGAGTCGAAGTTGCTCGTTTTTTTTTTGTTTTTTTTTTTGATAATTTTGAATTTTGGCAAATTTGAAAATGATAAGGAGAAAGAACAAGCAAGCACAGATCTTCAATTTTTTGAAGCAATTGAGAACTAAGCCTGGATAACGCCGAAAAAAAGTTTCAGTGCCAATATCTTGTTGCTGTGCCAGAATGCAGGGCTGATGATAGGAAAATTTTCAAAACCGGCGCTCAGTGTTACACTTATACAAACACTTATATTAAACAATATAATGCAACAAATTTTCAGGCCGTAATATTTCTGAGGTAATGAGGCTGTTTGAGAGGGATTTTCATAAATATCTATAATGATCGCTTTTTTTTTTTTTCAAACCGGAATCAAAGCTGCGCCGTTTTTGCTGTTTTCGAATTTTGGGCGAATTTGATGAGTTGTCGAGAAAACAACTAGCAGCCTAGAACTCCCAACTTTGCCCGAATTCAAGAAAATGATATGCGTAAAGAAAGAAAAAAGTTTGTTGCTTATAATATACAGCATCGTGCCCGTATTTTGTAGCGCGTTGCTTCTAGAGCAATGTTTGCAATATTTTACTACATATTTTGAAGCAAAAAATTGGTGCTAAATAATTCGAATAAAAGTAAAAGTAGTGTAGATTTTGTTGGTAAAAATGATCGGATTAGAAGATTTTAGTACGCTGGCAGCAGGTCTCAAAACTTGCAACTTTTTGAAATAGCAAAAAAAGGCATTTTGGTCATTTTAAAAAGGGTTGCTAACTCTCGAAGAAATTAGAAATTTTGAAAATTAGCACTTTTTCTACTGTGGGCGGCGCACAAATCAACAAGCCCATTGTACAAGTCAGCGCCCACATTAACGCCTCAACGACTGCCGTTAGCACAGCCTCCAATATTTCGATCGAATTCGAAGGCAACTACAAGTACGACAGCTCAAATGTCGTATACCTGCTTCACTTCTAAGCGCGTCAGCTGCAATATATCGACTAAACAGAGCCTGGCGGCAGAAAAAGATTTATTATTCACCATGCGTATGCAAAATCTCCGCCCAATCTGCCCATTGTAAGACATGTTAACATTTCCGGTCATGAATTCCATAAAATGCAAACAACAATCCTAGAAACTTCTGCACCCAGCACGAAAGAGAAATACGAGAATCATACCTTACTTATACATTGAAGAAAGCTTACTCTGGACTAAATGAGAGCTGAAAAAAACTAACTTGCTTACCTATACAATATTATAGAAATTATATTTGGCAGTATGCCTCCTCTTTCTCGTGTGCCGTAGAGAAAACAAATTTTGTAAATTTTGATGTTTAATTTCTTCACTTCAGGTTTTTGTTTACAGCGAGACGCATTCCTTCTCACAACCTTTGTTCGTGCTATCATTGATTCTTCTGTTATTATGACTTCGCCCTTTTACTCACCAGTCTCTCAAGGAAGTAAGGCTGTATTCATTAAACAGAATGTACTTCTGTCATCCTAACCGTTGGGACGTTGATGGGATCCCCATCCGCAGCATTCGCACCCAGAGGAGCGTCCGAAGGGTGCACTGGAAGATGACAGAAATAGGAAGATTTCCTCCGCGCCTGATTATTCTTGCTTTAAGGCGCGCACTTCCCCCTTCCGCGTTTCCGATCGCACCTATATTCCGCTGCGCACTGGGACAATGCTTGTGTGGTGTCAAAGACCACATCAAAGATGAGGATGCGCAATTCTATGTGCATGGACTGGTGGTTCGCTCTGAACGACACCAAAGGAACGGCCACTCAACTCGCTGTTCATCTGTTCATCACGCGCAGCAAGAACACGTGATTGTGGTTTTTTCTTGCTGTGGGTGTGTAGCTTTGCGCTCCCTTCTTTATGTTTAATTTGACGGCTTTGAGATGTTGGATGGTACACTCACCCTTTCACTACCTCTATAAATACTTGCTTGAAAATA
>JAJIZL010000111.1:662583-717751 GCA_023969395.1 Amblyomma maculatum
ACCTACACATATATTTTCAGATTATGTTTATATATTAGTGTAATAAGATGGCTCAACATTTTGCATGCAATAATTCCATATCGTTTACTTGACGGATACGTTGTCTTGCGTAATATCGTGGTATATTTTCGTAAGGTTGAGCAGAAACACTGATAGATGCAATGAGAACACAGAGATAACGTGGAATTGGAGGCATCATGATGCGTCCACTTGGGCAGGAATGGAAGAAATATGGGCCGAAGCAGCAGGGTGTCTTATTAAAATGGAAAAGACCATGAAATCAATGCATTGTGCATGAATTATGGATGTCATTTTCTTCGAACCTAGAGTCCCGACGATGTCGAGAGGTGCCAGAATCCGCAACGTTTCAAAATATATGAGCATATTTACAACATATTTTTATGTCGGGTCCATATGAGTTTAAAAATATGCATAGGAACATCACAATAAGCCCGTGCGCGTTTCCTCTTGTCTGTCTGCATATTTTAAATAATGCTTTTGCGCTTAGTATGTATTTTTGTAGCACGACATTCAGGATGTTATCCGACTTTAAATACAATATTTCAGCGCAGAAAATCAATTGCGGAAGAGTAGAAGTAACCTCTCGCCCTGTTTCTCGGACCAATCATGCCGTCGACACTGGTTCGTATCATCCCATCCGTCGAAAGCCATATCACCTGTCCCCATCTGAGGACAAAGTGATTCATGAGCAAGTGGAGGACATGCTACAAAAGAAGGTAATACAGGAGTCATACAGCCTTTGGGCACCTCCTGCCATTAATGTGTGCAAAAAAGAGGGATTGTGGCTATTTTGTGCCGATTATCGACGCCTAAGTTGAGTTATGTAAGATGACATCTATCCTCTTCCGCGCATAGATGACGCCCACTAGTAGCGTTCCCTGCAGAAAAGGCAATAAAGGCTTTGTAACGCCAGATGGTCCTTTTGAGCATAACGTTGTCATTCGAGCTGTTTAATGCACCTGCCATAT
Organism: Amblyomma maculatum; assembly: GCA_023969395.1. NCBI lineage: Eukaryota > Metazoa > Arthropoda > Arachnida > Ixodida > Ixodidae > Amblyomma > Amblyomma maculatum. Next base: position 663,573 of record JAJIZL010000111.1, read on the forward strand.
TTAAACCATTCATGGAAACACTTCTGCTCGGTTTAAAGTGGGACATTTGCCTTTGCCATCTTCACGATGTCGTCATATTTGGGAACTCCTTCCAAGAGTACAATGATCGTGCAGTCGCGTCGTGAACTGTCTGCACAACGCTGCCCTAGTCCTGAAATCGAAAAAGCGCCGCTTTGGCCAGTGCCAAGTGCTAGACCTCTTGTCAATGGTGATGGATTTATGCCGGATCCCCGGAAAATCCCCGCTGTTTTTTGTTTTGATCTTTTGAAGCCCCGCCGGAGTGGCGCTGTGGTAAAAAGCCCCACTACTGTGCCAGAGTACCCGGGTTCGATGCCGACCTCGGGGGCTCCGTTTCTATGGAGGCGAAACGAAGAGGCGTCGTGTGCTGTGCGATGTTAGGGGACGTTAAGGATCCCCAGGTGGTCGAAAGTAATCCGTAGCCCTTCACTACGCTACGGTGTCCACAGAAACAAGTGTGACAATACTGCGCTTTTCCCTTCCTGTGAACCAAATAACATTATCATTGTTTGATTAAGTTTTTAAACCCCCTCAGGTAGAAAAGGAGCTCGTACTCCCCTGACGGGGCTGCGACAGGTAGGTCTTCGCCGCTTGCGGCAGCGGCTAGACTGCCACATAATTTTTATCTGTTGTAGGCTGTCATTACACCCGCCACCGTTTTGGTGGTGGATGAGAGCTGTTGTTGCGGCGCACGTCTTTCTCTCCCTCTTCCTTTTCTTTCTTCTCTATTTTCTCTTCTGTCTGCACGAGGCAGCGGAGGTAGCTCAGCTACAGAGCCAGTAGCAGGCCCGTGCATTTTCTTTTTCTTCTTCCTACAGCCACAACAACAGCTCCGCAGTTGTCTAAGATTGTGTACGTGTTTTAGATGCTATATAAATCGCTTTGCTGACGCTGCCTACCCGCTGATGTGTATATTAAGCAGAAACACCAGTTTTGACTGTACACCAGTGAGCGACGTGTCGTAAGATTTGTTAGTTCAGCAGGAAAAGCGGCACTTATTGCGCCGTAGCAGTAGCAGATTGAATAATGGCGGTTTCACAGTAACGTGTAACATTGCGCAGACTACAATCCAGCTTCCGTCAGCTGAAGTTTCTTTTAATATCGAAACCCATTCCACATCACATATATTTAGCTGTCTTAACATATATTCACGTGGAGGCTAGTGAAATCAGTCTGGTGCAATAATTGTCTAGGGAAACAATGAACAAGAGCATGGTATTGCGTACTAATTCCTACCCTGAGAAAGCTAGAACGAAGTTATGAAGCCACCGAGCAGGATTGTCAGGCTGTCATTTTCACTGACCAGCCTTTCTTTTCATATTTGTCTTGCAGTCGCCCACTATCTTGAGTGGCCCTCATTCACTCTGTTGGCTACAGAACCTTTGAGACCCACGTGGTCGCCTCGTACGCTGGGCCCTCGGGTTACACGGAGATGAGTTTGCCTTGGTTTACAAAAGCTGGAGGCGTGATGCAAACGCTGATTGCATTTCGAATATGCCAGTGGCAACGACCGGGTCTTACATCGACGCTTTCGGCAATTATATACCGGCCCTTGAGCCAGCGTTCCCAGAACCAGAAGTCTTAAAAGCGGAACCGCAAACAAACAACAATCTGTAGCGCCTTTTTGCCGCCGTACATGTAAGTGGAGCTACAAACCGTTTTTTTTTTTTTGTGTGTTGAGCTCCTTGAAAAGAGTTACTCCCCTGTCGGCCAGCGATACCTACTTGTGGTTACCAAGACTCTTTGTACTGACGTATTCTATGTTATTCATTATGGTCCGAATTCTGTGAATCTGGAATCGGTCCGAACACTTCATAATGCTCAAGAGTGAGTTTACTGCCCAAGAATGCGCTCAACAACCTAACAATACGTTTCCAGTTGTAATCAATGTCAACGCCACAAACGTCCCACAAAAGCTCTTGCTACACCCTGTGAATCCGCGATAGCTTCGTTCGATCAAGTAGTAATCAATCCTTAGGTCTGTTTCCGAAGCCCTCGGATAGATATCGTTGGATTATAGTCTGCGCAGGCTTCTTACACGCTACTGTGAGACCGCCACTATTCAATCTGCCACGGGCTAAGGCACATTAAGTGTCGCTTTTCCCGCTGAACTAAATAATCTTACATCATCATCATCAGCCTGACTATACCCACTGCAGGGCGAAGGCCTCTCCTATATTTCTCCACTTACCCGGTTCTGTGCTAGTTGCATCCACTTGACCACTGCGAACTTATTCTCATCCGCCTACCTAACTTTCTGCCACCCCCTGCCACGCTTTCCTTCCCTCGGAATCCAGTTTGTTATCCTCAGCGACCATCGGTTATCCTCTCTTCGTACTACACGTTCTGCCCATGTTTATTTCTTCTTCTTAATTTCCACTAGAATGCCGGTAACTTGAAGTATTTATGTGACCCACTGTGCACGCTTTGTATCTCTTTGTGTTACCCCTAGCATTTTTCGTTCCATAGCCCTCTGGATTGTCCTCAACTTAGGTAGAACTCTCTTGGTTAGCCTCCACGTTTCAGCCCCATAGGTGAGTACAGACAAGGTGCAACTGTTGTATATTTTCCGGTAAGCTGGTAGCCATAATCTGCGAGTGCTTGCCAAATGCGCTCCATCCCAGTCTTATTCTTCTTGTTATTTCCTTTTCATGGACGGATCTGCGGATACTACCTGTCCTGTAGACATATTCGCCTACTACTTGCAGTACTTCGATACCTAATGTAAACTGCGGTTCCCGTGGCTGTTGAACATTACCTTACTCTTCTGCATATTGATTTTCAAGCCTACCTTTCTACTTTTCCTGTCTAGGTTATCAATAATTATTTGCAGTTCATCCCCCGAGTTGCTTAGCAAGGCAATGTCATCAGCAAATCGCAGATCACTGAGGTATTCTCCATCTACCCTTATCCCTAACTTCTCCCATTCCAAGACTCTGAATACCTCCTCTACGCAAGCTGTGAATAGTACTGGGAAGATTGTCTCCTTGCCTAACACCTTTCTTTATGGGAGTTTTGTTACTTTCTTTATGCAGAACTACGGTTGCTGTGCAGCCACTATATATATCTTCCGGCACTTTCACGTATGGCTCGTCTACCCACTTATTTCGCAATGCCTGCATCACCGCCGCGGTTTCAACTGAGTCAAATGGTTTTTCGTAATCAATGAATGCTATGTATAAGGGCTGGTTATATTCCGAGCATTTTTCTATCACCTGATTGATGGTATGAATATGATCAATAGTAGAGTACCGTTTCTGAAACCCTGCTTGATGCTTTGCTTGATTGCAGTCTAAGGTTGTCCTGATTCTATTAGTTATTACCTTAGTAAGTACCTTATACGTAACAGACAGCAAGCTGATTGGCCTGTTATTTTTAAGGTCCTTAGAGTTCCCTTTACTATGAATGAGAATAATGTTTGCATTCTTCCATGGTTCCGGTACCGTCGATGACACCAGGCACTAGGTATACAGGGTGGCCAGTTTTTCTAGCACGATATCCCCCCTGTCCTTCAGCAAATCTGTAGTTATCTGATCTTCTCCAGCTGATTTTCCCCTTTTGATTGTTTCTAGTACTGCCTTGACCTTGTCCTTCGTCACTGATGGAACGTCTGACGGTTTTTCCCTACCGCCAGTCTCATTACGATCCTGATTACTTTGGCTGCTGTAGAGATCTGTATAGAACTCCTCGGCTACTTTGACTATATTGTCCATATTCGTGATGACGTTGCCCGACTTGTCCCTTATCGCATACATTTTGGTTTTGCATATGCCCAATTTTTCTTTACCGCTTTATGGGATCCCCCCTTCTTTACAGCATGCTCAATTTTCTCCATGTTATACTTCCTTATATCGGCCACCTTGCGCTTATTGATTAGCTTAATATCTCGGCCAATTGGATCTGGTCTGTTGGATTGGAAGCTTTCATACTCTGGCGTTTCCTAATGAAATCGTTCGTCTCCTTAGACAGCTTACCGGTATCCTCTCTAACTATCCTACCGCCTACTTCTACCGCGCACTCAGTAATGATATCTCTGAAATTATTGTTCCTTGCCTCTAGGGTAATGTCGCCGTCCTCAGTTAGAGATGAATACCTATTCTGTAACGAAATTCTGAACTCTTCTGCCCTCCTCCTCACCGCTAATTCGTTGATGGGTTTCTTTCTTACTAATCTGTTGCGTTCCTTCTTCAGATTTAGGCTAGTTCAGGACCTCAGCATCCTGTGGTTCTTGCATCGCACTTTCTCGATTACTTCTACATCTTGCATAATGGCGGGGGTTGAACACATTATGAAGTCGATTTATTTTTAGTGTCCCCGTTAGGACTTTTCTATGTCCATTTCCGGTTCTTCCGTTTGGTGAAGACGGTATTCATGATTCGTACGTTATTGCGCTCTGCAAACTCAACTTGTAACTCCCCCCTGCTATTCCTAGAACCAATGCCATAGTCACCTACTGCCTTGTCTCCTACCTGCTTTTTCGCTACCCCTGCATTGAAGTCGCCCATTAGTACAGTATACTGCGTCTTTATGTTTCGCATTGCCGATTCTACATCTTCGTAGAAGCTTTCAACTGCCTGGTCATCATAGCTACATGTAAGTGAATAGGCATGTACAACCTTCAGTTTATACCGCCTATTAAGCCTAATTACGATGACTGCTGCCCTCTCATTATACTATAGAAGTCATCTATATTACCCGCTATATACTTATTGACAAGGAAACCTACTCCCAGTTGTCGCCTCTCTGGTAAACCTCGATAACAGAGTACATGCCCATCCTTCAGTACAGTATATGCCTCATTTGGCCTCCTAACCTAACTAAGCCCTATCACATCCCAATTCATACCCTCTAGTTCCTCTAACAGCACTGCTAAGCTAGCTTCACTAGCTAGGGTTCTAGCATTAAACGTTGCCAGGTTCAGTTTCCAATGGCGGCCTGTTTAGCGGAGCCAGAGGTTCTTAGCACCCCCTGCTGCGTCACAAGTCTGACCGCCGCCGTGGTCAGTTGTTCCGCACCCGCTGTTGACTGATGGCCGGGGTTTTGTGGAGCATATAATGAGAGGTTGCGGCCAATTAGTACACCAGGGTGGCCAACTCCTGTTTTGGAGAGGCAGTGCGTTGCCGGAGGTGTTCACCGGCTTCAGGTCCCGGTCCTCTTGCATGCGAGGCGGATGTTCTACCGCTACGACATCGCTGCATTGCCCTTACGACATGGCCCGCCACAAACTGTCATCATCATTGGGGCCGTCAATTCACCGCTGATGTTATTGAAGAGCTCATGCGTTTGTGCGCCGTAATGCCCGACACGTGACATCCTATCATCTTCAGAACGATGGCTTCACCGAGCGCGTCAGCAGAAAGCTTACCAACATGCTACCATTATGTAGATGTAGGGCATACGAGCTGAACACAATACTACACTTCATTACATATGCGTTTAATACCTCCACGCATGACACAACTGGGTACAGTCCGTCCTTATGTATCGTAGACTGCCAGACTCTTCCCTGAATAGGGTACCCATACTGAAGTGTCGGCGCACGACGGCAGCGCCGCATTCCTGGCTTGCTGGTGAAATGTGAAACGATGAGACGCATCCGGAGCAGACACTCCGCTAGATTCCTGTTCCCGTGCGTACATGTGCGACGATTGAGTTGCGCCTGGCGGTTATTGGGTTAAACAAAAACTGTTCCGCTGTTGCAAAACGGAGGTGGTAAGTAGTATTGTGTCATGGGCCGATATAAAAGTAGGCGAAGTGCGAAAAAATGGGGCTCTCGTGTGAAACTTTGCAGATTCCTTTTTAAGCGTTTCTGCAAGACCTGTTTTCCATTGCATGACTGCGTTATGAGAAGCCTCTCGTTCTTTGTGTAAACGAAATGAGCAGGTGAAGGGTGGCTGCTCCTAGCACCACCGAACTGGGAGTGGTAGATCAACACCGCTTTCGGCGAGGGCTGGCCTGCCACCGAATTTTTATCACTTTTAGGCCGTCTTTTCACCCGCCACCGCTTAGGTAGTGGATGACGGCTGTTGCGGCACGCGTCTTTCTCTCTCTCTTTTCTTTTTTTATTGCCTCTCTTCTGTCTGCAGGAGGCAGCGGGAGTAGCTGAGCTACGGAGCCAATAGCAGGCTTGTGCATTTTTTTTTCCTTGTTCCTACAACCGCAACAAAAGAAATGAGTCAATTTCCTCCTTCTCCATAAACTCATAAATGTTGACAATTGACAAAGACGGGTTGAAGCGGCATAAAAATAGTACAACGCTTTAACACCATGCATGCAAAGTGAAGGGGGTGGAGGAATATCTTGCTCTTCGCTTCCCACGTGTCTTGCTTTGCCGATTTGCTGTGCTGTCCCCCTACCTTGCGACTGCTCTGAAAGCAACCAAATCAACATATATCCAGCATGGGACGTCCGCGACAGAAACTGAAGTGTGAACGGCTCCTAAGTGTTCAAACTTGTTTTTTCATTTTTAAAACGATCAGGAAAATATCTAGGAACGAGACCTTTTCATTTCTCAAAAGGAGGGGGGGAGACACTTTTGCAGATTTCCGCAAATTGGCCAATAAGCGAATCCTTTATTACTGTTACTAATGACGAATATATATCGGAAGGGCAATATACAAAAGCGATTGTAGCTATGGCTCGTTTGACACTATCGCACGGAGTACCCATTCGTGTGACAGGTTTTGTGAATGCTAACAAAATATTATCATAAATGAAGAACAACCATTTCATAGGAACCGAAATAAAGCACGAATAGCTTGGATTTCACCTGCCTTCGGTGCCGGCGTGCTGCACACGGAGCACTCATGTTCTGTTGAGACTGCTAGCGTTCGTGCCTTTGGAGAAGCACCTCCTTTGGACTATGTACTTATTATACTACTGCAAGGTTTGCTTCAATAACGTCGTAATAATGAAAACACAATTGTATATAGATTCCATGCTGCAGACCAAAACGATATCAACCAGCGAGCCGCTTTATTTCACAGTTCTGATAATACGTTCACATTTTTAGACATATGATATACGACAATAATGTTACATAGCGCACATACCTGGAGATGCACTTCCTACAATTTCGCTAACGTGGGAAACGCATTCACAATAAATAATTTCTCATCACCGCCTGTCGTATGCTCTATACTGCAGACGCGAATAAAACATTACTAGGGTTCAACGCTGCTGAACGAGATATTGAGCGAAAACATTTCCTGCGAGTGACTGAGTATTCTTCTTCTTCTCTTTTTTTTTTTTTGCGAAGTTTATTGCCTCAGGGCATAAAAGGAATGTTATGATGGATGAAGGGTGTGGTCAAATAAAGGAAAAAAGGTTGGCTGATGCAATGAAATCGAGGAGTGAACGATGATGCGGTCCCAGTGTCCAAACAGCATATGACTGCGGATTATGGGGGGAGAGGCCAGCAGCCACCAGGTGCCGGATCCGCGTTGGCTTCAACGCTGGACAATCCCACAGTAGGTGATGGATGTCTGCTTCTATATTTCTATACTTGCAGATGGGGCACCCAGGGTGTGGATATAAATACCGAAATTGTGGCCACTTTCGAATCACTGCTGGTGTTAGGGCCACCCCAACTGTAATCCTCCCAAGCACCACCTCCTCTGCACGGGTTACACCGCGAGGGAGGCTTACCGTACACGGAGGTCTAAGAGCACACGTACGGCGCCGGAGGTGCTCCTTTCTTGTTAAAAGTAGGGTGGCATTGTCAAATTTTATGAGGTTTGGCGATGTCGAGGTTGAGTTTGAAAGGTGGGTCGCAGAATCCACTTGGCTTTGAGCACTTAAAAGGTAACGCGGGGTCCATTCAATACGAATTGGATTTGGTGTGCGAGCCGCTAGACTGTGTATGCTCTGGCAGATTTCCGGCCTACTACTAACGCGTCTAAGTAGCTTTGTCACCTGGAGGGCACCTGTACCTATGATAATACGGGCCGTGGGAAGCATGGGAATGGCAGTCACAGAGCGAAGCGCCTCTTGCACTGCAAGCAGTTCCGCACAAAAAGAAGAGGGAGGTTCCGGTAATTGAAATGTTGACGTCTTGTTCAATGAAGATTTGCTAGGACATTACACTGCTGTTATCAATTCACAGCCTTTGATGCTTGCGTCGACACGTAAATTATAAGGGAACCATGTGGCAAGCGGGCGTCTTGTTCCATAATTCGGTCGCGAAGTGACGATGCCGTTTCCTGTGTTCTTGGTCGGCGTAAATCAGTTGGCTTGTTATCGCTCAGCTGTACAAAACGCCAAGGAGGAAGAACTGGCAGTGGCGGCGGTAGTAGTGAATGTGTCGAAGCATAAGCCTTCAGAGTGCACGTTGCGTGAGAGAGTGTGGCCTTAAGCTTGCGTGCATCACGTCGTTGCTGCAACAGTTCATCTAGTGTGTTTAGTTAAGCGTTTTCTTGGAGCCCCACGATTGGTGTAATGCGAGGGAGGCAGGTGATGACCCTCACTGCCTCTCGATTTATAGCCTCAAGTCGATCCCACATTGCCCTTGTCAAATGCTGAAATAGGGCTTGATAAACAAGGCGCGGTTGCACAACTGCCCGCACCAACTGTCTCGCAACATCTGAGCGAGCGCCGCCCATTTTTGGAGCAATGCGTCTAATCAGACCCAGTGTCTGTAACACCTGTTTTTTTAGCGCCAGACAGCCATGTAGTTCCAGTTCCTGACTCATGAATTGTTAAGCCCAAAATGTTTACTGTTGAACTTTCCTGAAGTGGGGTTCCTGATAGATGTTGACGAATAGGTGTTGCCGAAAGTTTACGGCGGCCCCTGCGGTTGGCGACTGATATCAACGTAGCTTTACTGGCGGAAAGTTCAAGGCCAATGGAAGATGCATATGTGCACGTAATATCTAAAGCTGATTGCAGGGCCGATGATTAAGTCAGTAGGTCGTTCTCTGTGCTCCACACCACGATGTCATCAGCGTATATTAAGAATTTAACATCAGAAATTTCATGTAACCGCCATGCAAGTGAGATAAACGCAATATTAAATAATGTTGGTGACAACACAGAACCCTGGGGTACGCCGCAAAGAGGGACAAATGATCCTATGGCCTCGGAGACAAGTTTGATGCATAGCATGCCGTGGCCGCTGCATCAGGACGACGACAACTGTGCTCCATGGCAAGGAAAGTTCGCCAAAGATGAGCATTCGATGATTGTGTGGAGAACTGGTCGCACCACAGGTGCCATTGTCGTCGTGAGAGATCACGCTCTTACCTTCGAGCCTTAGCAGTAATGTAATTTAGTCTTGTACTTGCATGCGCAGAAGTTGTGTCTCTGGTTGCAGCCAATTCCGCTTGTCGACGAGCAGCCCACAAGTTGAGCAGAGGCACATCCGGTGTTGGTCGACCAACCTCCACCCAGGTAATGGTTGTAGCCTCATTTAGTGCGCTTTTTATGTGGTCTAGAAGCGATGGTGCCGACTCCACAGAGTGATTTTGAAGAATGGTACAGCAATTGTCCCAATGGACAACTGTACACTTGCGGTGTAATCGTCGAGCCTGTGATGGATAGAGACCGATGACAATAGGATGATGATCACTGCCCCAGGAGTCCGGCTCTAAGTGTCATGAGGGGGTGCCGGTTAATGACCACCACGTAAGATCTGGAGCGCATGTTCCACTCCTAGTATGAAGCACAGTCCTTGTTGGATCTGGATGGTTCAGGAGAATAAACAGCGCATCCGTAAAGTCGTCTCGCACTGCCGCGAGGACTTAAGGTGGGGTATCCCCAGTCCGGGTGAGGCGCATTGAAGTCACCACCAACTAAAACTGGACATCCCGGGTATTGCTGCCTAACATTCAGTAACCATCCCAGGTTTATGCGGGAAGGAGAGCCACCACCAGGTCTTACATAGACTGACACAACTACAACAGTTGCCTTACCAAATTTGACTGCCACTGCAACAACCTTCTGATATGAAGTACAACAATTTTCCAGAGCAAGGCGTACCTTAGGAAACCGTGTGTCAACATACACAGCCACCTTTCCCGGAGGCGTATCCGTGTGCACACGTCGGCCGCCCATGGAAGGAGACACGATCCACTGAAACCAGGAATGGGTGGCAACGCGTTGGTCTCCTGCAGTAGCATGGCCCATACATGAAGCTTGTTCATGCGAAGACGGGATTTGAGCTCTCCAACCTTTGTGGAGAGCCCTCTACATTTCCACTGAAGCACGCCGCGATATCTTGTAGTCGCCATCTTGATTATGAGTCCAGATGTCGCAAAAGCACAGATGTCAGGTTAGATAACTGAGTGACCATAAACCTGAGTAACGATTTCGAAGAGTTATCAGGCAGGGCAGCAGAATATTTTTGGGAATCAGTGAATGGCATGGGAGTATGGAACATAATCGTTGGCGAGGCAGCGTTTATATTCGCGATCTGGGATTCCGTTGCTCGCCTACGACGAGCAGCCCACACATAAAGCCCTGCATTATCCAACCCGTATGAACGTGCCTTTGTGGCCTATAGGGGTAGCGTGAATACCAGGGTCCTAGCAGGCTGATTTTGACATAACCATCCCAAGTGAAACGAGAGACGCAAGTTGGCAGCTCCGGCCAGTCTACATATAAAGCCCCTCTTTAACGAAGCCGTATGAATGTGCTTTAGAAGCCTATTGGGGTAACTTGAATGCCAGGGTCTTAGCAGGCTGATTATAACCGTCAAAAGTGAAACAAGAGACGCAAGTTGGCAGCTCCTTCCAGCTCACATATACAGCCCTGCTTTAACCGACCCGTACGAACGTTCCTTAGTGGCCTATAGCGGTAATGTGAATTCCAGGGTACTAGCAGGCTGATTCTGATATACCCGTCCCAGATGAAACGAGAGACGCAAGTTGGCAGCTCCTGTCAGCCCACATATAGAGCCCCGCTTCAACCAACCCGTATGAACGTGCCGTAGTGGCCTATAGGAATAACGTGAATACCAGGGTCCTAGCAGGCTGATCTGACATAATCGTCCCAAGTGAAACAAGAGACGCAAGTTGGCAGCTCCTGCAAGCCCACATATAAAGCCCCGCTTTAACCAAGCCGTATGAACGTGAGCACCAGCTGCGCCTCTAGCGCGCCACGCCGGCCACTTTTGTGTCACGTGGGGTGTGACGTCACGCGCTGCGGCATGGCTGCGACCGCGCTACACCAAACGCTTGAGTTGGTAGCCCAGCTCTCACCCTACTGTCACGTGGGTGTGGCCGCGCCAAGCTGAAGGCTGGAAACCTACAGTAGTATTGCTCTGGCAATAAAAAAGTTTCTAGTCGACCATCAAGATGGAATACAGGCTACATGTCGCGATTCGCCTACGGGGCGCATCAGGGGACGGGCTCGTGGGAGAGAAAGCCCGCGGCGCACGCCGCGAAGGCAGCGCGCTGAGCCGGCAGCGTCTCAATGTTGGCTTTTCTGTTACAGATCGCGCTGCCCATCAGGAGCCGCAGCGCTGCCCAGCAATGCTTTAGGTACCTATACTAACTCCCCCTTCTCAAGCAGTAAAAATTCTTGTTAGGTTTAGATCCTCTGCCTCTTCGATGGAGTTCGGAAATTGCCCAAAATGCTCCAAAGTACGATAATATGCCAGTCAACTGCGTGTCGAGTACACTAAAAGTGTGGCGATTTACAGGCGCTCACTGCGCAGGTAGATGCGCGTGCCGCCCGCGGAAACAAATGGCGCATGCCAGAAGAAAAAATAATCATCAGTATTGGTTTAGGATTCACGGCTCGCGATCACTTATTTCTAGCCTACGCTATCATCCCTAAGGTGATGACTCGAACATGGACACAAATGCCTACTGTATCGTTAGTCGAACTAAAGCTGCCTTCCCCCCCCCCCCCCCCGTTTGGGCCCCACACCATGAGCTTTGTTTCATCCAAGTGGACGCGCAGTTCGCTGCCAGGAGTATCACAGCTTACCTGATGCGCTACCACCACGTAAGGAGCAGTTTGCCACCAACGACGATGAGCGAGCTCCGTAATCTGTTGCTCGTCCCGCCTGGTAGGAGGTCCGCAAAACTCTCAAGGACACTCTAATTCAACGTCTGATGCTCTCGGAAACCAAACGGATGCGGTAAATTTTGACCGACACGAACTTTGGTGACGCACAGTGATACAACTCCTACGCCGCGAAATAGTCCAGCAGTGTTCTCCCTATCTTATCAAGGTTGTAACACCCGTATCCTTGTCGACACAAGCGCAGATCTTAGCTTTATACCAGCGTCTTCAACTGACAACAAGCGGTCGCCCTCATCCCAATTTCAAGCAGTCAACAATACGACAATTACTACTTACGGACACTACTCTCTACCGCCAGACCTAGGCCTCAAAAGAACCGTCACATCTCGCTAACTATATCCCCTGCAAAATCATGGAACATGTCATCTATACCCACATCATGGCATTCCTTGATTCCAGCAATTTGTATTGCGAAAGCAATACTACTCTAGGTTTAGAGCCTTAGAGTAGCACGGCCGGTGGCCACGTCTTATCCACGTGGCGCTGTGACGTCACACCCCACGTGACACTAGGATGAGAGCTGGGCTACCAACTCAAGCAGTCGGCAAGAGCTGCCAACTTGGGTTTCTCGTTTCACATGGAACGGTTACGTGAGAATCAGCTTGCGAAAAGCCTGGAATTCACGTTACCACTATATGCCAGTAAGGCACGTTCATACGGCGTGGTTAAAGCGAGGCTTTATATGTGGGCTGAGGAGAAGAAAAATAGAAGAATGCTCGGTCACTCGCAGCTAATATTTTCGCTCAATATTTCGTTCAGCAGCACTGAACCCTTGTAATTTTTTCCATCCTGCTCAGTACGGGTTTCACCGAGGTTACTCCTGCGAGACCCAATTTTATACATTCGTTCATGACCTACATGCTAATCTTGATTCTAACCTACAGACTGGTGTCATATGTTTAGATTTCGCTCAAGCTTTTGATAAAGTACCTCATAAACGCCTACTGATCAAACTTTCTCGATTAAATTTACACCCCAATATATTGAAGCGGATTGAGGAGTTCTTGACTAATCGCTCTCAGTTTGTCTCTATTAAAATGTCCACTCTAACTCACTCTTAGTAACGTGAGGCATCCCCTAGGGGTCAGTGCTTGGCCCACTGCTCTTTCTGATATACATTAATGATTTGCCCTGAAACGTAACATCTAACACACGTATGTTCGCTGACGAGTGTTTACTCTAAGTTAAATCGTTTGCCCATTAACCGTTGCCGTAATCCTCTTGTTTTTTTTTTTTTGCGTATTCTCTGAAGTTCCCGTACAACTAGTTCCATCATATAAGTATATAGGCGTAACAATTTGTAGCGATCTTTCTTTGAGTATGCAGGTTACTAACATAACATCGTCCGCAAACAGGACGCTCGGTTTCCTAAAACGCAATCTTCATCATGCTCCCGAACACGTAAAGTTATTAGCCGACAAATCATTCGTCAGGTCCGAACTAGAATTTGCATCGCCCATTTGGAATCCTCATCAAGCTTACCTGAATAGTGCCATCGAATCTATTCAAAACCGCGCTGCTCGTTTTATTCCTTCATCGTATTCTTATGACATCAGAGTTTCCTCCTTAAAAACAGCATCCGGATTCTCCCCCCTATCGCTTCGTCGCCGCATTTCTAGCCTATCTTTATTTCACAAAGTTTTTCACAGTACTATGCGCATCGCACCTTATATTCTTCCCCCCGCACGCATATCTCATCACACCAGCCATCAGCTACAAGTTGCCCGTCTACGTTCACGTACCGTCGCGGTTTCAAATTCCTTTTTTCCTCGAACAGCTGCAGACTGGAACGGCCTTCCGGATAACTTTGCTCTCATCACTTGCACACCACAGATCATCGAAAATGTCAAAACTTTCCTGTCATTGTGATTATGTGTTTTATTCTTGCCACCCCTTATGTAAAACCCTTTTAGGGGCCTTTAAGGTAATTAAATGAAATGGAATGAAAAAAATTCCATTGGATTTTCAATTTTGCGGATGGGAACTTCGCAATTTTTAGGGTTGACTTCTACCGTCATTTTGGCCTTTTGGTAGACGTGCGCATCTGATGACTCCAAGATCCTGTGTAACAAGCAACAGTTGACGCAAACCTTCAGGACACCCTCCGTTAAGCCCTACGTGAGTCGGACCTGCAAGAACGAGTTTTGTGTTTTTACTGAACGAGTTTCCAGAACGCACACACCCACCAAAGGACGACAGTGCAGTCCAGCATAATGTGCGCTACCACATCAATAAAGCCGGTCTTCCCGTCCATGTACGACCTCGTCGTTTGTCCTCTCAAAATGATCCGTATGGCTCTTCAAGTGTTCAATCACATGCTTGAACTTGGTATCGTTAGCCTGTTGTCAAGCCCTTGAGCACCTCCACTCCTCATGATCCCAAAAGCAACACCTGAGGACTGACCCCCTTGTGGAGATTACCGGGCTCTAATTAGAGCAACTGTACCCGTGCGCTACCCTGTGCTGCCTATTGGTGCACTGGTGCACTGCCAATTCCGAGTGGTAACCTTTGGAATTCTACAACCCTTGATGCGTATTTATCGTGAGCACTGGCCTAAATTCTTCCGAGTGAGGAACTTGCTGGTACGCAGAGGTCAAATCCAGTACACAAAATACTTTAACAGTAGCTAGCGTCGAGTATAGATCCTCAACCTCGCCGGGGTGGCGCAGTGGTTACCGCGCTCGACTACTGTTCCTAAGGACGCGAGATCGAATCGCGGCCTGGGCGGCCGCTTGTCGGTGGAGGCGAAAAGCAAGGCGCCCGTGTGCTGTGCGATGTCAATGCACGTTAAAGAACCCCAGGTGGTCGAAATTTCCGGAATCCTCCACTACGGCGTCTCTCATAGCTTGAGTTGCTTTGGTACGTTAAACCCCACAAACCAAACCAAACCAGATCCTCAGGGAGCGGCAGCGGGTAACAATCCGTCTTGAGAACTTGATTGATTGTTGTAGTCTCCGCAAATTCTTATTCCACCACAGCACTTTGGTACCGGTAAAATGGGAGTAGCCCACTTGCTCGTTGCTACTTTCTTTAGAATGACTTGACTTTCAAGTTTTCGACGTTCCACGACGACTGCGTCTTTAGTAGCGAGAGGCATAGATCTTGCTTTGCAGAAAATAGGCATCCAGTTGGGATCTATGGCTATTTTGGCTTCGAAATTTCGGAACATTCCCGGTGTAGCACGGAAAACTTCCGGACATTTCTCCCGTAGAGACTTGACATCAGCGTTTTCTGCGACACTGCTGAAGGTTTTAAGTCAAGCTGAAACCTGTCAAGCCAATCCCGACTTAGTGCTCTACAATACGCAGTGATATCTCAGTTGTGTATCCCTTGTGCTCCATTCTTACCATTGCCTTTCCTCTCAACTTTACAGGCTTTCCTGTATAAGGTTTCAAAACAGGTTTTGTTGGTTTGCATTCAGTCTTCGAAAAACATGACTTAAAAACACTTTCCGGCATCAATGTGACAGCTGCGCCCGTATTAAATAGTATGGAGATGGGCTTTCCTTAAATCTGCACGAAAACTTTGTTGCCGCACTTTCCGTCTCCCGTGGACAGCACGATGTGAGACTTATGCGAATCGTCAGATTCTTCGTCTGTCGCTTCTATGTAATTCACCGGACGGGATTTTTTTCTTTGGCACATCAGTTTTTAATGCCCAGTCTTCGCATTGCGATACCAACACTTGTCCGAATCATGGCTTTTCCACAGATATAGTAAGCGATCTTCCGCGCCTTTTGTTTCTTCCACTCTGACGACCTGGCTTTCCTTACCAGCGTTCCTCGAACCACATTTACGTCAACAAGCGTTCTGCTTGGGAATGTAGCTCCTTAGTTTCTCTTTCAGCAAGTTCTTTCTCGAACAAAATCTTGCACGCGTTTTCAAAGGTTTCAAAGGTCTCAAAGGTTCAAAGGTCTTGCGTTGCGAACAATATCCTCTGAGTCTCCTGGTGGCGCAATAGTGCCACAAGGCGATCCCTCAAGGCACCACGAAAGAACGCTTTATACTCGCAATTACGCGCCAGGTGTTTAAATTCCATCACGAATCCATTAATACTTTCCCCTTCTTGCTGCATTCGATTGTCAAACTTGCAACGCTCGGCGATTACGGAATACTTGGAACTGTAGTGCTGTTCTAGTACCATCTGTATTTCTGCGAAGGTCTTGTCAGTAGGACTACCAGGAACTAACCTTTTCTTCCGCTCCTCATATACTGCACTGTTGTTGTTGTTGTTCTCTAATGTGATGGCACATACCCACACAGGGGGATCGGCCAAGAATTTGGGTGCAGAGATATTAGATTTTGTGATGTATAACTACATCGGGAAAAAAATAAAAATAAAAAATAAATGCTAGGGAATAGAAAAGGAAATGTAAATATAATAAACCAAAATATTTAAGAGTAAATACTAACGCACGCAGTAGGAGAATAGTAAGATTTATATGTACAGATTAAAACTTCAAAGCATATTAGCCAGGTAGACGTTTTGTTTCTATTAGGAAGTTTTGTATGGCGTTAAAAACATACCTGTGGCTGTACCCAAGCATGGCGGCACCGAACGATAATAAAATTTGGCTGCTCAAATTAAGACCCAGCTGTTGTAACGGCTTCTCTAAGTACCGTTTTCTCATCAGGGTAAAATGGCGGCAAAATATCAAGAAATGGTCTATTGTTTTCGGTTCCCCGCAGAATGCGCAGACAGGAGAAAGCGCCAAACCAGACCTGTGCATATAGAAATTTAGGGGCGGAATACGACAGCGTAGCCTGGTTAGAGAGACCTCAGTCTGCATTGATTGACATGATTTCCTATTCCAGGAATACTTGAGGTGCAGGTAGTCATCCGAGGTGAAAATAGATCCAGACTGCGTACTTAATAAGGCACGCCGCCGAAATCGTGCTGCTGTTATGTACGCTGTTGCCGGGAGGATGGGCAATACAGGGACGTTCAGAAAATCTTTGGCTAGTCTGTCTGCAACCTCATTGGCTGTCATAATGCTGTGTCCTGGTACCCACACTATATGTATGAGGCTCAAATGCTAGGAGAGCAATGAAAGAAAGGTGTTTAAAATTGGCGAGTCCATATTCGAAGAAAGCGACAAGCACAAAGAATAAGAGTCTGTAATTATAGCCACTGTTGAGTATGTTGGGTCTAGTTTGCGCAGAGCAAGCACCACCGCCAGCAACTCCGCCTGGAAAATTGGAGTAAAATCCGGAAGACGGACTGAAAAAGCCCAGTCTAAAAGCGGACAGTATATTCCAACGCCGGCTTTTTCATTAAATTGAGAAGCATCCGTTGCTATCGTTATCCTAACGGGAAGACTTTGTAAATGATCTTCTAATAATCCATTTAAAATGTGAGGTGATAAGTGTTTTGCATTATTTGGGAAAATGTCATCATAGACAAACTGAACCGACGATGCTCTTACTTTTGTTGGAAGGATGTTAGAAAGGAGTACGTGCAAAGGTTGTAACAGATTGTGCACTAGAATTACCTGCCGGGTATGAAACCGAGGCCATCCGACTCTAAAAAAGGAGTATGGCTCGCAACAAAAAATTGATATGCAGCGGTGGAATTGTGATTCATATATTTTCAGATACGTCTGGACAGTCAAGAATTGTAATCTAGTTAACAACGGTGGTATTCGGGCTTCAAGGTATAATACATTATTAGCCACGAATTTGGGGAGCCCAAGGCATAATCTAAGCGCTTCCCGCTCTAAAAGAACAAGCGGACGAATTCTGTAAGCAGGTGAACCAGAAAATAACACAGATCCAAATTGTATAATTGGGCGGACGTACATAACATATATCATTAAAAGTGCGTCTCGCCGCATCCCAAACCTTGGATTGCTTAACCTGCGCAACATACCCACAGCACGTGCCCCCTTCGCTGCAACATGTTCAATGTGATCCCTCCATGCCAGATGGTCATCGTAAATCACCCCTAGATATTTCAAACTGTTAACTTGAGGAATCATTTCCTGCTTAAATGTTAGAACAAGAGTTACCGGATCCTGAATTTGGAAAACAATGAATGCGCACTTTTTAACATTTAATTTAAATCTTAAGTCACCTAACCAATTTTGAAGGGAGCTTAGGTACGATTGCAGGCGCCTGTTGAGGGATTGAATGTCAGGTGCAGCAGTAAAGAATGCGATGTCATCCGCATAGACATACGTGCGAACCTTCTGATGAGTGGGAATTGACTTCATTAAAATGTTAAAGAGCACGGGCGAGAGAAATGCCCCTTGAGGGACACCTCTGGTTTGTTGATATTTGCCAGAATGCACTCCATTCAATGAACAGTAAAATTGTCTGTTTTGTAGGAATGTAGATATCCAATCAATTAAGCATTGTGGAAAACATAGCGATTGTAATCTGTGCAATAAAATTCGGGGCTCTACACTCTCATAAGCCTTCTCTATATCTAAAGTCACCAATGCAGCATGCACTTTTTTTGCGCCGCGCAAGAAGAATTGGACTCTCAAGGTCGGTATGTGCATTCCATATTGAAAATTTTGCTCGAAATCCGATTTGACAGGGACTAAGAATATGTTTTTGTTCGACAAACTCGATAACCTGTTTGAGTTCGACCCTTTCAATTAATTTTACCAAGTTTGATGTTAAAGATATTGATCTGATATTTTCCAAAGTATAGCCACCACCATTGTGTTTCCGTAAAGGAATCATTTTGGCTAGTTTCCAGTCACCAGGTATCCAAGAATGAATAATTGAGTAATTTACCAATTTTAACAAGGAATTTGGAGACACTTCAAAGAGGATTTTTAACATTTTTGACGTTACTCCGTCAGGGCCAGGCGCAGCAGTTGGCAACGTCATTACAATCGAAGAAAGCTGAGAAAAAGTAATTTTAGGGACATCCTTAACCGTATATACTGGGCCTACAAACATAGGGTATTTGGGAAGTGTTGACAAAAAACGCTTTTCTAAACCTTTAGCGATGTTTACTACTGTTCTAAGAGCTTCTTTAGGAGTCGAAACACATGAGGGTAAATTTTCTGAGACAGGAATCTTTTTCCGCGATTTTAAAAACCTGAAGAGTGCACGTCGGTTATTAGATTGTGAAAGGCAATTGAAATACTCAGTATCATAATTATCTTTCGCTTGTGCGACTGTGCGTTTAACTGCAGCTGCAAAAAATTTATAATCATGCCAATTTTTCGGGCACTGGTTGTGAAGGAGCTTCTTCCATGCAGCCTTTGTTCTTCTATAATCGCGCGAACAATCTGCATTCCACCATTTTGTTGATGTATTACCTTTAGATGCACGTACTAAGAATTCACACTTCTTACGACAGGATACAATAGCCTGGCATAATGTTTGTGATTTTAACTCTTCCGTAGCCTCAACCACTGACTCAAGAGACAAAATCAAAAATGAGTGAAACTGGTTATAATTTACGTATGATCTCAACTGAGATGTCGGCAGAGTAAAGCGGCAGTTAACCTCAAAAAAAATAGGTATATGGTCGCTAGAGGTGCTACCATCAATTGTCGACCAATTTAGTATAGAAACACTAGTGCTGGAAAAAAGTTAAATCTATCACAGATTGACTGTGAGCACGTACAAAAGTTGGTAAGCCAGAATTCATGCGGTGAAGGTTGTCTGAAAGCCAATCCCAGAGACGCTTGCCGCAGGGATCCGTCTTGCAACCCCACGATCCATGGTGCGAATTAAAATCTCCAGCCAAAATAACCGAATTTTGACAATTAACTAGTAGGTGGTCTAGAAATTTGGTGTCCTGAACACCATGAGGTAAATAAACATTCGCTAATGTAAATGGACTGAACCCTGGTATTTCAAAATCTAGAGCCAATAATTCTGAATCTCAACTAGAATATTGAAAAGAAATCTTAGCCCTATGACAAAATTTTGAAGAAACTAGAATTAGTAACCCACCACCTCTTGACTGGCGATCTTGTCGGAATGATCGATAATTTTGTAAGTGAAAATGTTTTTCAGTTGTAAGCCAAGTTTACTGTAAAACGATTATTACTGGATTATGTTTTAAAGAAAGATAAACTAAATCTGTAGTAGCTGAAAGAAGAGATCTGCAGTTCCACTGAAGAACTTTTAACTTTCCTATGGGTATGTAATCCGGGCAGCAGCAACAGCCTGCCCCAAAATGTTTTCCTTTGGTTTAGAGCCTAGCTGTTGCTTTTTTGATTTTGCTTGTGGGAGAGGTGATGACGGGTTTGACAACGGGGATCCACTGCGTTTTAGAATTCGCGTATCTGTCTCTTCCATATCTGCATCATGAGCCTCGTCTGACTTGTTGGTATTTTGCATAGGTGATGCGGAAAAAGTCCATTTTGCATACAAGACATTGCAGCTATTGAGTGCTGCACTGAGAGTGAATGTCCAGGTGCCGTAGGAGAAACCATAGCAGTTTGCACAGTGTTAGAATTTTGAGCTGCTATAACATTGGATATGCATTCTGTGACTATTGTCACAATCCTATCCACCATTTTGGTCATGGTTGCTTCCTCAGCAGTTATTATGGTTTTAGACATCGTGGAATCTAATGGTGCTCCTGAACGGGCCGACACACCTGCATACCCATGAGCTCTGTCTTTAATTTCCTGAATTGCCTCACGCCTCGAGCAACGTTTGCTGTCAATAATCTCCAGAATTTTCATTTCATGCGCTCTAGAGGGACATTCTAAAGAATTTGCTGAGTGAAGTCCGCCGCAAAGACAACATTTGACAATTTGATCAGAGCATAAGTGTGCTTTATGTGCTTCACCGCATTTGCAACACCGCAAAGTGGATTTGCAACCGCCTGCAGTGTGGCCAAAACGCCAGCAGTTGTTCAACTGCAGAGGCTTTGATGGTAGGTGATCTACTCTGAATATTAAAGGCCACGCTTTAATCTCCGATGGACAGACTGTGCCTGCAAATGTAGCAATAACCGATTCTGTCGGCACACGAACATTATTTACCTCCCGGCTACAGCGATAGACCGCAACAACGCCTGCCGCGGAAAAAGGTCAAGGTTTTCTTGTGGACTTAATGAGGAATCTACACCTAGGACTAGACCTCTTGTGCAAGCCAGGTGTGATGAGAGGCGAAAGTGGAGCATTTTAGCAGGTCCTTTATGCATGATAGTTCTGGCGAACGGCAAAGAATCCCGCCGCGACCTAATTGGCGCGCCTCGGCTATTCCTTCGTAGAAGGAAGTGATTTCCTGAAGGGCAGCTCGAACACCTCCTAGGTTGTTAATTTTAATGGCGCCCCCATCCTTAGGTACGAGTGCCACAGGGATGTTGAGGACACCGGAGCTCTGAAAAGCTTCCAAGGGTAGATCATCGGTCAGGAGGAAAGCCGACCAAGGGGAGCGCCCTTGGCCGTGGGACTGCGTCGACATTACCTTAAAATGACAATGTCACCGCGTGCGTTAGTCAAAAGAGAACAAAAGAAGCACAGGAGAAAGACAATACCGGAACCAGCAACCCAATACTTACCCGATCGTCAAGGAGCAGAGGCGCTTCCTACCAGATTCAAGAACAACCTCAACTTCTTTGTCTCCGGGATGTCGTTAAGTGTCACAAAATTTTCAAACCTTTCAAAGTACGACTTGATATTGTTGCTTTTTGGATTTAACTCTACCATGCTTGCGAAACGTTGCGAACTCCCTGGCATTAATGCTTGCCTTCTGTTCGTGGTGCGGTTGTGTGTTCCGCTTCAGCCGCTGTGCCGGTGGTTACTTCGAAATCGTGTAATCCAATCCCATCCTCGTTGCCAGTTGTTCTGTCGTTGCCGAAGGAAGACCCGAACGCAGGCAGCCAGGAACGGAAGTCTAGTTTTATTCATGGACGCCTTGGCTTATATAGCATTTCTCATGCGCATGCGTCTAAACTGGCATCATATATCAAAATTCTTATTATCACTAATTGCATCGTGATTGTCATCTCTACAATCGTCCTCACGCGAGATAGGGGGAGTTACGATCTTCACGAGCCCGAAATGGAGCAGTGGTTTGCGCACACGTCTGAGGATTGGTGAGACAGTGCTTCGATCCCCAGGGAAGTTGCAGCTCGGGCGGACGTTCCCTGGGGACGTTTCTGCGGAGACCACACATCAGCAAAGTAAAGCTTTTCTCTTAAAGTTTTATTAAAACTAAGTTATGCCCCCTCCCCAACGCACATTGTGAAAAAAAGTTTAATTTTGATTCTACATGCTCATTTCCACACATGCGACAGAACTGTGGTTATCTTCGCCGATGGTGAACGCGTTCATGATATTTGAATTTTCCCACTGATATAGCCCCCTGTGTTGTTGAATAGAGGCATTTCTAGGTTATCCTTATCGTAATTGTTTTTTCTTGACATTGTTGCCCTCGTGGCCAATATAGCTCTTCTATTCCTGATAATATAGGTGCGTCACAGCAAATCACTAAGTAATAGGAATGTGTACTAGTTCACTAAATGTCAAAATCATTATAGTAGTGCTAAATGTAATATTATTGAGAACAAAATAAAATTAGCATCAATGTAGAAACTATTTTCAATTGTCAGCTGGGCTCATTAAGTAGTGAATATAATTCCTGAACACGTAGAAAGAAGAGTATAAAAATTCATGGGAGCACTTAAGCCACCTTGCAGGCAGCAAGGGGAGAGCATTTTGGCCGCCCTGCTGCAATCCTTGAAACACCTAAGATTCCTCCAGAGAAAGAAAGTGATGAATAGTCTCTCTATCTCTATATATAAAAACAGGGACTCTCTCACTTCCTCCTAATTGACTATTATCTGTCACTGACTATAACTATCAGTCACTACAAACAAGACCGCATCAATATCTTGCAGAATCTTGCTGACATACTCCGCACAAAGGTTCTGCGCACACTTTCTGCGGATGCCATTCTTCAGCTTTCAAGACTTTCCGCTTACTATGAGCTTTTCACGACGGTAATGTGAATAGCATCCGGAAAATCGGCAGACAGAGATACGCCAATCAGTGCATAGATTGCGGGCAGTCGGCTGGCAGCACGGTTGCTTCCATTGCTCATCGTTTTTTTTTTCTAATCACCCTCATTTCTAAATAGACGCACGAAATTTGGCAAGAAAGAGTAAAGCACATACGAGCCATAGCATGTGGACATGGTATGTAGACATACGATTGAGAGGCATTACTATTTCGACACTCTACTGCACCGGCTCACCATTTAGGTAGGGACGGTAGATTTGTATACAAAACGAGGCGCCTAGCTCTGCCACAGTAACCACGCTGAGATCAGAAAGCGCACATTTTGGAAGCAGCAATTTTTGTTCGTAGGCGCTATTCGTTTATGACATTTTATTGTGTTTTTGCTCTGCCTACGCAGCTCCCGTTGCCCAAACTTGTATTCGGAGATATCGATCTTGTCAACTATAAAATCGATAGTTAACAATGGCCATTTATAAAGCCGCATTACTGCACTGGCCTTTTTGGTGAATTAATTTGTTGATCTACGTTGACACCGTGTTGCGACTGCAGTATCTTTCATTAGGCGTAACTCAAAACAAACATATGGCGCTCCAATGTCGCACCGAAATCTAACGTGAATGCCTGCCCGACGTTCTTACTTTTTTGTCTGTTGTGTCTTCTGGCAATTCAACAATAGGTTTAAGTTCACTCCTGTTTTATTCCCCATTTAAGCGTGTTTTTGTGATTTTGCTCAGCTAAAGTTTATTTTTAGTTCTGGTAGGTCTTTTTGAGTTGGTATTTCTTAATAGAAATACCAAATGCACGACTGCTACTCCAGCACTGTCATTACTCATTTCGTCTTTTGGGTTAGGCGCTGCCGCTTTGCATTTATTGTTGTGATTTGTGATGGAGCAGAATTTTATACCTATATTTTCACGCTGCTAAACTCTTGGTGAGCTCGCTCCAAAATTTTAGAGAGAAGTTTTTACTTTATTCACACAACAACATCCTAACTGAAGAGAAACCTAGCCAGCAACTTTCTATTCAGTCTTGTGCTGAATAGAAAGTTGATGAAAAGCCATAAGAGGAACAAAGGATAATTTTGCTTACTGGTATTGATGCACCCTTTGTGGAGGAGAAGAAAAAATGCTCGTGTTTTGGCGCAGAGGTTAATGACAAATGATTCGAAAGTTTGCAGAAGCAAGGGACATAATGCGCTCAGGTGCTTTATTAGTGTGCTGTAGATCAGCGCACTATTTGCAATAGCAGCGTGTGGCACTTCCTCGCTGTCTGTGTCTATTAACGGCAACGGAACGCCTGAAAAAACAAAGCACGCCCATCTGTACCGAAGCTGCTACTCATACCCTCAAGAATATATGTTTTGACGGATTTGGCGGCAGTAAAGAAGTGGAAACAGAACTTGTTCCTTACAAGTCCTTCTACGGAAAGAAATAGAGAATCTCAACTTTCTATCAGGTGAGAGCGATGCATCAAAGCCGGAAAAAGCAAAATATCTGAATATTGCCACAGCGTATACACTATTAGCGATGTTCTTAATGCCCGAAAGGCGTGAATATTGATTTGCGGGAGAGAATTTTTTATTTTTAAGAGCTCTGTTGATCAAAACGGAGTTTGACCGTTTTTGTTTCGTTAATCCTTTTCCAGAAAAATTAGTGTAGAGTTAACGATAGAGCAGTCGAAAACACTACACTTACCAACACCTTATTCACACGCGAAAGGGCGGTATGGTATTCTACCCGACCGACGGTGTACTATTGGGCCCCGTGTGACCCCAAGTATGCAAACGTTTTTGTGTGTGTTTCACATTGTATCTCAGGTACTGTAGCGCTTTGAGGGTTAGACTTTTGAAATGGGAATTGTCATTTCAAAACGGCCTAATTTAAAAGAGCCAGAACCGTGCCTGCGATTTGCTGGGTATAGGAGACATACGATTCATAGAGTCACACAAAAACACAATTTCTTAACTATTGTTTGCACTTCTTCGATTTCGCTCAGACAAAGCACTTCCTAAAGCACTAAGCATTGTGTCGAACTGCGTGACAAAATTTTGAACAGTGTGACAAAATCTGCTTCATTATTTAGGACGGAGCCTTTAATAAAACGTTGCAACCGATATGTGTTGGGAATCCAAAGAACACTGTTACGTTTCTCCCCCGATAAGTGGGACAGCTGACGCGACCACCGCATAGCAACAGGCAGAACCGCGAGCGGATCGGCCATTTCGACGCCGTTCATCGGCCGCGCAACGCTTCCTCCCGCCGACAAGTCTCAGCGTGTTCCTGCCACGCGCCAAATGTGTGTGCGTGCGTGTGTGTGCAAAAGCTGGCCAAGCCTGGAGCTCGAGGGAAAGTGCGTCGCCCTCTCCTGTCTGCAGGAGGTGGAGGAGATGAGGTCGGAACACCTGCGATTGAGTCATTCGCCGTGAACCAACATGTTTGGCTCTCCCTTTCCTGTGAGGGTTTACCCTTTCCCTGTGAACTGAAAAAACTATAAAAAGCAGCGGCCGACTCCGCTGAGATAGAGACTACTTTGACGCGCCGTTGGCACGACGCTAGACACCAGCTGTGTGAGAGTGTCTGTAATCTCTCCGGGTCAGCTTCTCTGCCCGTATCTTCACGATGTTGTAGTAAAGGTTGTTGTTTCGTTAGAAGACGCCTCGTCTTTGCTGGGACCGTTCATGCCGTCCGCCGTCCACGGAGCCGTAAGGCCAACGCTACCGAGGGGCGCGCGACCCTCAAACCTAATAAGTGGTAGGCAGCGGTGGGACGACCAAGCCGTAACCGTGGTTGGAGGGACGAGCCAGGCGATACCGTCGTCCAACAACTGGTGAACAGCGGAAAGCGGAGAGACGAGGACGACCAAGCAGTGACCGTGGTCGGTGAAACGAGCCAGGCCTGCCCGAGGTGCAACATCTGGTGGGAAGAGCGGAGATGTCCGAGGCGTGACTCGTGAATCAAAGCAGCTCAGCGGAAAAGGCGGGAGCAGTGCAACAAGCCCTGTGTGATGACTGGTTGCCTGCAGCGGAACGACTGCGTTGGATTCTTGGCTGCGAGGTTTGGTGAGTGCGGGACTTTCTTCTACTGAGTTTTGCCAGGCTTTTGTTAAGTAGAGAACAGAGCTGGTAATTGTGTTGTCGTTGTTGCTGGGTTAAGTGCAGCAAGGCAATAGTGGGCAGTAGAGAAGGCAGCATTCGGAACAGCCATGGGTTTGGATTTGAAGTCGTTGCGCAAACCGAAATTGCTGGAGCTTGCAGAGGAGTTGGGTCTGGATTTGTCAGACAAACTCAGAAAACCAGAAGTGTTAAAGGCTATTCTTGAGTTGGAAGCTGAAGATGACGAGCTTTTGGAATGCCTTGAGATCATTGACGAACGTCAAGAGGATCGTGTGCGTAGGGAACGTCACGAGAAAGAGGACGCCCTCGTAAGGAAACTGATCCAGCTGGAGATTTCAGCACATCGAATGAGCGTGGAAAAGTTTGACGCTTTCAGTGCCATTCAGCGTAACGGTTCGATACCGCGAGACGGTACGCCACCATTCCTCATCGCCGAGGATATGGTAGATTATTTGGCAGACTTCGAGAATGTCTGTAGAAGTAAACGCTTCGAGCGAGGTAGTTGGGCGCTGAAGTTGGTAGCTCTTCTCTCCGCTGAAGCGTCGGAAGAAATGAAGCGATTAGTTGGCGACCGGTTGCAAAATTACGATGAACTAAAAGAGTCATTGCTGATACGATATCAGATAACGCCTCATGATCTTCGGAAGAGATATGAGAGCGAGAAACATTGTGACAAGTCATACTTTGATTTGGCCTATCAGTTGAAAGCCGCTGTAAGTGAATGGCTAGACAGTGCGGAAATTCCGAAGCAAATCGAACTTGCACCGGAGTGTGAGAAACAGCTTCGGGAAGCGGCCGAGCAACGTGACCGCAGTAGCGAGCCGACCGAGCCTCTAACAGAAAGGCATCGTGTTAACTTGGTCGAGCCACTAGCTGAGACGGTTAGCACAGGCTTAATCGGCGAGAAGTCCGAAGTGACGCCGTTCAGCGTGGTGAACTGCACGCCAACCCAAGTAGCTGTAGGAGATACAGTTCCATCACATGAGAGTGAGGAACTGGTAATAACTGAACCGCCTCTCAATGCAGAAGCTTGTGTAGAGCGCGACGGAGCTAAAAACGAGCTAGGAGAGGAGAAACTTTCAGTTTCCGAAATCAGCTGTGTCGTAGAGCAGGGCACGCAGAAAAACGAAGGGCCGATCAGGGAAACTGCGCAGCCCGCGAGTTGTGATCAGCCAGGGCAGACCGACGAGGAGTGCGCGTACGCTGTAGAGAGCGAGACTTGCGAAGGCGACAGCGAACGTCTAGAGCAGAGTTAGAATCGTTCGTGCCCTGATACCAAGCTAGGTTGTATTCGCGAAAGCAACCCCAGTGCGAACGCGGACGTAGCACATATGACCCTCACGCAATCCGAAGCGCCCCAGCTGTCGAAGGAGCTTGATCGTGCCCCGGTTAGCTCTGAGCGAGGCGACGCACTGAGTGGCGAGCCGCCAGAGCAAATGCCTAGAAGGGGGATTGACGCGACTGGCGTGAGCAGTTGTTGTTCGGACTTGTCTGAGGGTGAGTCATGCGCTGCTGGCCTCGATGCAGACGCGGCACCGCACTTTGACTGCTTTGACCAATTCGACGACACCGGTGTCCTACTAGCTCCGGTTACCGCTAGCTTGCCAGAGCTCGCGCCGAAAGAAAGTAGGACTAGAGTATTCCAGTGCTGCCACCGAAAAACGCGGAAAGGCAGACGCGAGAAAGAATGCTGCCATCGTAAGGAGAGCAAACTCAAACGATTGCAAAAAGAAAGCAGAAGGCTAGTATTCCAGCGCTGCCGACGAAAAACGCGAAAGGCCAGGCGCGAGAAAGAATGCTGCCATCGTAAGGAGAGAAAACTGAAACGGTTGCAAAAAGAAAGCAGAAAGCCTGTGTTTCAGTGCTGCCGCAGAAAAAAGCGGAAAGGCAGACGCGAGAAAGAATGCTGCCATCGTAAGGAGGGCAAACTCAAACGATTGCAGAAAGAAAGCAGAAGGCTAGTATTCCCGCGCTGCCGACGAAAAACGCGGAAAGGCAGGCGCGAGAAAGAACGCTGCCATCGTAAGGAGAGCAAACTGAAACGATTGCAAAAAGAAAGCGAAACGCCTGTGTTCCAGTGCTGCCGCAGAAAAAAGCGGAAAGGCAGGCGCGAGAAAGAATGGAGCAAGTGTAAGCTATCGCGAAAGAGAAAGCGACTATCCCAAAGGCACAAATGCGCCCGTGCCCAGAAAATGCGTGACTGGTGCGCAACACGTAAGGAGAGGGATAGGTTGTTCCGAAATGTGAGTGATTCATGCTCATGTGTTTCTTCGCACAGAAACAGGAAGGTAAGGTTGTTCCGTGAAACGGACAGCCGAAGCTTTAGTGAGAAAGGTGATCTCAACGGTAATGGCGATGGCTTAAGTCGAATCCCATAACGTGAGAAGAAGCCTTTATTCACTAGTCGGTGTTTTTCTTCCTGACGTAGGATTTTGAACAGATTGCATTGCATTATTTTTGTTTGAAGTGCTGTTTTGAAAATGCGATTTTCAAATTTGTGGACGCGTTCCAAGTGCTGCTAAGCTGCCCTTTAATATAGATGGGGGCATAAGAGGGAAATAGTCTGGCAAAACTTAGTGAAGTTTGTGCCGTGCTTGCTGGCTGAACGGTTGAGGTTTTAGCGTGGTTGTGACGTTGTGGGTTGCCAGAAATCTCTCCTGAAGACAAGTTGCAGAGTGCCTTGGAAACCCGGACTTGCCAAGGACTTCTTCAGGCTGTTTGAGCTCAAGAGAAGCTGAGTTGGACGACCCCGGCTAGCAGCAACATCCCGATCCCTCCGGACAGCGGATGCAGTCCCCTGCCCTTCGGGATCTCCCTCCCCCGGCGGGGCAGTCTGTTACGTTTCTCCCCCGAGAAGTGGGACAGCTGACGCGACCACCGCATAGCAACAGGCAGAACCGCGAGCGGATCGGCCATTTCGACGCCGTTCATCGGCCGCGCAACGCTTCCTCCCGCCGACAAGTCTCAGCGTGTTCCTGCCACGCGCCAAATGTGTGTGCGTGCGTGTGTGTGCAAAAGCTGGCCAAGCCTGGAGCTCGAGGGAAAGTGCGTCGCCCTCTCCTGTCTGCAGGAGGTGGAGGAGATGAGGTCGGAACACCTGCGATTGAGTCATTCGCCGTGAACCAACATGTTTGGCTCTCCCTTTCCTGTGAGGGTTTACCCTTTCCCTGTGAACTGGAAAAACTATAAAAAGCAGCGGCCGACTCCGCTGAGATAGAGACTACTTTGACGCGCCGTTGGCACGACGCTAGACACCAGCTGTGTGAGAGTGTCTGTAATCTCTCCGGGTCAGCTTCTCTGCCCGTATCTTCACGATGTTGTAGTAAAGGTTGTTGTTTCGTTAGAAGACGCCTCGTCTTTGCTGGGACCGTTCATGCCGTCCGCCGTCCACGGAGCCGTAAGGCCAACGCTACCGAGGGGCCGCGCGCCGCAGCGGTACGCTACCCCGGCACTCGCGCGACCCAAATGTAACAACACTGTCAACGGTGTGCTCTTTATTGAGCGCTGCTTCCAATCATAAAGCCTTAAATGGTGTTCGAAATGCTGTCGCATACGCCACGCTTGCTTCTTAGAGAATCATTTATACATGCATTCTGGACAGTATACATGAAGAAGCAGTCAAGGGAAGAATATAATCACGTACGATAGTAGACTAGCGCACAAAGCACAAACCCCCGCCTACGGCTTGTGCACTGGCTGTCACTACGTGCATTTGTGAACACTTGTTGTTCGAGTGCTGCTATACGCAGATTTGTGTATTGCGGCAGCTCAAAACATTAGTCAAACACATCTAAGATGCCTGGTTTTTAGTATTCTCAGTATGTCCTTGGAAGAGTGCTCACGAGCGAGCAGCCTGGACTCAATAAGAAGCTGGGAAATTCCGACAAACACCGCTGCCATGAGTACCTGTTGGGGATATGTTTGACCTCCCGATGCAAATTTATCGCAGGGTTTTAAAAGGAATCTGCCAACAGAATAACGCAGCCTTTTTGTGGAACATCCTACTTGGAACGAATGAGCAACTGTCATTGACAGCGCACATGCAAGGACACTGCGATATGTGAGAACTGTAAAGAAGAGGTTCCGACTAAGTGGGTAGATCACTGAGAAGGAGGAAGAGGAAGTGATTTCGCGGACCAGCTGACTGCAAGTTAGGCCACCTCCGCTCCGGTCCTGCTCGCTACCAGGTCCTGATACCAGTGCCTGAATCCCCGCTTAACACTTGGTGGAGGTCGCGGGATTTCTCTTCCATTTCCTCGCCCTGGAGCTCCGCAGCCGCCGAATTCCTACCTCAATGACAGACTCCAGCACTAACACCACCGGCCCCGCTACCTCGGTCCCTCCTATTCCATGCTCCGGGGTGTTTCGCCAGCGGGAGCCGCCGGTCTTCAGCGGTACCGACGGTCAGGACGTGGAGGACTGGCTTTCATCGTATGAGCGTGTAAGCACCCACAATAAGTGGGATGACATCTTGAAGCTTAACAACGTGATATTCTACCTCACACAAGTCGCAAAGTTGCGGTTCACAAATCACGAGGCTGACATTACAACTTGGGCCTCGTTCAGATCTCGCTTTGTGGATGTCTTCGGTCGCCCTGCGGTCCGCAAGCTTCGCGCCGAACACCGTTTGCGCGAGCGGGTGCAGCAGAAAGGAGAAACCTTCACTAGCTACATCGAAGACGTTTTAGATTTGTGCCATCGTGTAAATGCATCGATGACTGAAGCTCAGAAGATTCGCCACATCATGATGGGCATTCATGAAGGCGTATTCAACATTCTCATGGTCAAAGAGCCCCGCACTGTAAGTGACGTTGTCACGATGTGTCAAAGCTACGACGACCTTCGTCGTCAACGCATCGTCCCTCGACAACCTGAAGGCATGATCGTGGCTATGTCCGATGGCACTGTCAGCTCCGCACTTATTCAAGAAATTAAAGACTTCGTACGGGAAGAAGTTGCCCGGCAATTATCTATAATTTCAAACGTTCCGCAATCCAACTCACACCTCGCTTCGAATATACGGCAGGTTATTCAGGAACAAGTTGCCGAAGCACTTCCGACCTCTCGACAACCAACTCTTCATGCCGCATCCTGACAGCTCTTCTCATTCATGCCGACGCTGTCCCGACGCCCGCACACACTCCACTGTCGTATGCTGAGGTTGCCGCAAGACCACCACCTCCTACACCTTTTCCATCGTATGGTTCGCCTCACCGGGCATTTTTCACTTAGCATCGTGCACCCCCTATTCTACGTCCTTGGCGCACATCTGACAATCGGCCGATTTGCTTTGCATGTGGTCTCCCTGGCCATGTTGCACGCCTGTGCCGCCGTCGCCCGGCACCGTACGCTTCCGATCAGAGCCCGGTCAACTACGCGCAGCCGCCGTCCCCTCTCCGTGCGCCCCCTCAGCCCTCGTCCCACTTTGACCACTTCTCGCATGACAACCGCTCAATCCCTCCGCGCCGTCGCTCTCCGTCGCCGATGCGTCGCCGTTCTACCTCGCCTCGCCAATGCCGGAAAACCACTAGACGCAGTTCCGCAGGGAAGAACTGCGCTTTCGTCGAACAATGAAAGTCCGACTTCGCCACCGAACAATTTAATCGAAGTTACCATCGAAAATGTTTGTACTCTTGCGTTTGTAGATACTGGTGCTGCTGTGTCGGTTATGGACGTTAGAATGTGCCGCTTGTTACGAAAAGTTGTTCTGCCGTATTCAGGGGGTTTTTTTGCGCACCGCCACTGCTGAGCACATCAAACCGCTCGGTACCTGCACGGCTCGAGTCACCCTTCAGGACGTTCTCTACGTCATCAGTTTTATCGTTCTTCGTGACTGCTCTCATGACATTATTTTAGGGTGGGACTTCTTGTGTCGCAATCGCGCCGTAATTATTTGCGCTCGTGCCGAAGTAGAGCTTTCTCCGCTGAGCACCGCACCGACCGCCGTTAACGTTCTTGGGGAAGCCAAATGCCACGTCGCGGAGGCTACTGATATCCCGCCTTTATCTGCCTATTGTGCCTGTAAACTGTGCCTCTCTTCATGACTGTACAGTGCTCTTCACCCCATCTTCCCTTTTCGTCTCACGACGCTCTCTTCCCCTACCCTTCGCCGTCCTTAGTGTACGAAGCGGCCGAACCAAACTAGCCATTACTAATGATTCGCTCTGTCCACTCACGTTGCAATTTGGCGAGTGCGCTGGGCATGCCGACCCTTTTCCATCAGAAAATTTTGCTACCGTCCCGCCGCCTCTCTCCGCTTGTGCCGACACACTCAGACACCATATGTGCCCTTAGCCCACCTCGTTCCTCGTCTCCTTCATCGCCTCTTGCTGCCTTTGACAAAGCCATCGACAGTGCTCTCGCTCCCAGAGCCCGCTACCAGTGCCTGAATTCCCGCTTAACAGAACTTTTTTTTTGTAAATAATTGGTTTGATGTGATCCAACTGCCACTCCAAACCATACATGGTCGCAATTCCCACGCTTGTTACACTTGGTGTTTAAAAAATAATCCTTTTTTTATGCGTCATTTTGTGCCTAAATTTGCAGACCGCAAGTTTGCAGATCAAAAATTATTTCGTAAACTTATGTTATATATACGCCTAATACTTGTCACGGTTTAAGCCGACGCATATATTGTATATACTGGTGGCAATACCACACTATTAGGCCGCGAACGAGCCTTTACAGTAAACATTTTCTCGAGACCATGCGCCCTCTAAATTTCTTCTCATGAAATACGTGGTCATTTTCCTAAAGATGGGCTCTAAAAGACGCGAGTTGAAATAAGGAAAGAACTTTGAAAACTTGCTTCCCCTACTCCCAGCCTGCGACAGAAGAGCCACCGCTGTTTACCGAAGTCAATACACAATATTTGCGTATAGAAAGGCTAGGGAGGATGATTTAGTGAAAAAATATGTTGGGCTAAAGAAAATGTCTAAATTTAGCAAACAAAAAATCCCTTAGATCTTTGCAGAATCTGCACTGGAAAAATGCGCAACCCTAAACGTAGCTGCGTTATCCGCGAAATTTGTCAGCGGGATCCCGCGAGTGGGCTCACTGGGCCTTTCGTTTCCTGTAAACGACTCAACTGTTTGTAATTATTTACGAGATTAACCCCCACCGATCATTTGGTCACTTTGACATCTTTTCTTGATGCCCTATCGGATGGTATCATTATTTTTTTCTATATACCAAATAATTACTGTTCCGCAATAGGCAGATACAGGGCCTTTTCTGTCCTCTAAACCATTATCTGGTTCTATACCTAAGAGCCAGACCTTGAGGGGCGCAAATATGTCAGCAGTGGTGAGTAGTAAGAAGGGTGTAGGATCAAATAAACTCTAATCCTGGATCTGTGCACTTCTTATATATTCGTTGCCGTTGGAAAAGTCTCATTTCTCCTGTGTTATGAACCTCCATATGTATCCATGAAGGTCAGATGTACCATGTGATTCTTTTAGCAGGCAAAAAAAAAAGTGACAATACACGAATTTTTTTAGTTTCAGTGGATTTATTGCCGACTGCGGCGGACACAAGATAAAAGGCAGAAGGCTTCATTTAGTCCGACGATTAACGAAATACGTTATTTAGCTTTCTAATCTTCACTTCAGCGTTATGTTTTACTTCCAGAAATGGGGCTAGCCTTCCAGATAGAATATAAAACCGCGAAAAAGAGGCTTTCTAAAAAAAAGATAGTACCTTGAATTATAAGGCCCACCATAGGCGGCTTCACTGATAAATTCCTGCCGAACGCATAGGCTGGCGCCTCAGGCATCGAACCTTGGGCCTGTGCTCGTTTTGACACCCGGCTGCAAGCTCAATTACTGCGTCCACTGGGTGCCGACATGAAGGATACATCAATGAAGTCGCTGTCAAAGCAAACATGTGAATGAACCGCCGCGCGCCCGTCTGGTTCTCATTAATTACCAGCAAATTGACTAAATCAGTCGGTCGAGTAATATGTCACGACAGCTGTGTTATGTGTAGTTCCCTTTCACGGGCAACATTAATAATATTAATTGGTTCACAGGAAGGGAAAGGCGCAGTATCTATCACGCTTGCTCTGTGGATAGAACCGTTCCGTGCGGAAGGAAGGAAGGTGGGAGTAAAAGTGGAGAGAGAGAAAGAGGAGTCGTAGTGGAGGTCTACGGAGTAATTTCGACCACCTGAGAATCTTTAACGTGCGCTGACATCGCACATCACACGGACGCCTCTTTGTTTCGCCTCCATCGAAACGCAGCCGCCGAGGTCGGATTCGAGCCTGGGAACTCTTGCACAGTAGTCAGGCGCCTTACCACTGCACCACCCCGGCGGGGCACGGGTAACATTTCCGCCCCGCGTTAAAATGTCCACGGGTAACATTTGTGGACATTTTAACGCGCTTCATCCTTATTCGACCTTGGGCGGGCAACTCACCCCTTCTCTTGCCTTTGTGCACTATACTCGGAGCAGTCTTCGTAGCCTCAGTCAGCATCGCATGCAGGTGGCCACACCAGACCCACCTTTTACGAGAACCCACCTCACCCGAAGTCAAGAAGTATTTTTGAATAAGCTCATCGCCCATGCGGCTTACACGCCACGTATTATGGCCCGCTGGCGTCAGTATACGGAGAAAATGATTACGTGCCCCCACTGCACGACTCTAACCTGCGGCGGCATATCTCATTTACTTTGGAATTGCCCTGCTTTTTCTACTGGACGCCCCGAGATCGAACCCTACCGCCTGAACTACCGTTCCCTTCTAGAAACTGATGCTAACACAGATGATATTTGCCAAGTATGGCTCGCTTAGTGGCCTGGTTAAAGCAATGTGATTCGAGTGACGACCTAAACAATAAAGATTATGTCTACTCCCCTTTATCCCCATCCATGGCCATGAGCCTTCCCATTCAATAAAGGACATTCAATCATTCAATCAATTAACGCGTTACGCAATTTTTTTAAAGAAAATTTATTTTCGCGGCTTTATAGTTTGCTCGAGAAGCTCAAATTTAGAAAAAAATACAACATAACGCCCCGAATGAAAATTACACAAATGTTACTTAGCATATTTTGTTAATTAGTCAAATTACTGAAGCAGTCTGCATCTTTCATGGTATCTGCCACAGCCCCCACTAGATCCCCAGGGTTAAAATAAACCTAAACTCAGTTGCTATTGTTTTAAAACTTCGGACCTTCTCAGAAACACCGGTGCATTTGTTCTTTTCTAAGAGCTAACCAGAGCAGTTACCCGCATTATGCGGCATCACCGTGTAGGAGAACGAAATTTTCATGCGTCACTAAATCTAGAACATATATGCATTGTTGTTGTCTGGCTGCTCCACAAAGTTACAAGTTGAATGACCGTATTTTCGAACCACTCTGCAACGTCACTCACAGTTCTGCAATAGCGTGCACCAGTTCGTTTCATCCTACACATTGCCAGCTTTACTCTAGATGATGGAAAAGGCAAGCAGCAGTTGTATCCTTAACTTCCCTTTATGTGACATATGAAGGCACTGAGAGAAAGTTGCTTTGTAGAATCAAAAAATGGCTGTCCATTCGGTTTGGAAAAAGTCACAGTATATATATTTACAAAGCTTGAATGGAAATCTTCTTAGTATTCGGCAGTTGTAAAAGCACGAAGGCTTCATCTCCGATATACCTCGGCATAAAGTCACAGGAATTGCGTAAAATGCGGATTTATTTTCACAATCGCACCATTGTACCGGCAAAGACATGCACTGTTCACTCCACAAATTGCAAGTAACTAATGTTTCCCAACACTGCCGAAAAAGTTTTTAGTAGTTTGTTATATTCAAGGAAACCAGCAAAATATATTTTTGCTACAAAAAAAGGTTTTTAAGAATTGGTGAGAACGTTCCAGCCTCCTTTCACACAGAGGAACTGTTCATCAAATACGCAGGAATGCCAGTCGCAAAGCAATACAACTGTCGAATTTTTAGGGCATTGAAACAAGATTTAAATACTGACCCTGTTTTTTTTTTTTTTTTTAAAGTCTGCAATTAAGTGAACCTATCCACGCAACTTCACAGAGCGAACCAGGTAGAGTAAAAACATATCGAAAACATATGGACAACAAATGATTGAAAACAGATTACCAAGGCTAATTAATTGGCTTCACAGACAGAACATTCTCCGTAATGCAGTTAGCTTCAAATAAATACGTACCATTATTAGTAACTCCTTCAACAATTACAATTAAAGTAAATATGTTCCTTGTTTGCTTTGTTTTTTGCCTGTGTTGTGCGCACTCTGTAAATTGCTTATCAGTGTTTTCAGTTATTTCGCCAGTTTCACCTCATTCTTTCCGTTTGACTCGTTTGCGCAGTAATGTCATAATACTGTTATTGCTGTTTTATTGTTGTATTTTTGTTGTTTTTTGTCACAGAGCTGTTCTGCCACTGTTGTGTGATACCACTATGGGAGTGTGAGGCTTTGTCAAGGTGTCCTTGAGAAACCTTTTGCTTCGCGCTTCCAGTGTCATATAAACATTGTATGTTATGTTATGCAAATAAACTTCAATTCAATTCAATTTACCATATGTAAATACGGACACCGGTCAGCACTAACCATTGTGTGCTGCATATTTCTTTACACCACAGGACAAAGATTTCCACAGATCATGAGAGGTGGGGAAAAATTTTCCCGCAGATCTTTGTTTCAAAATTGGAACATTGCTGTCGTGTGCTCATTGGCCGCACTTGTGATGAAAGATAGCTTTGGCTGCTATACTCCTATACCAAGTAAGCGCTCAGTGTTTTTATATTTTTCATGTAGGGAAATGTATGTGCGTCAATTAAGAGCTCAATTTCTTACATCTGTTCGATGCGTCTAATTTGTCACCTTTGGGCTCTTGTGAGAATCTACAGATACGGTTTCGCAATAAGCTGCATAACAGCTTACAGGAAAAAAAGGACAATTTAAGTAAAAGATTAAATTTCTTCGTAATATCACTGAGGCATATGAGCTTCCCTGGCTCGTTTGGAAATCTGAGTGCCAGCTGTAGCACAAAACATGGCGGGGGCATTGAGGTCTTTTTCATTATTGAGCCTGCATTTCCTGCCCACAAAACCATTAAAGTTTGTGGCACCACAAAGCTTAGGATATAGCGAGTTTCTGTTTTGTGCCTATACTCAGCAAGGTTGGTTATAAGCGTTTTATAGCTTTCGAAAAAGCTAAACTTATGCGCTTGCAAAATTGGTGGGACAGGTGAACGTGCCATCCGGGAATATGTCGTCGGTTACTCGTTTAAGTATCAGTAGGGGACATATGCTATATAAAATGTGTTAAGCAGGATGAGTGTGCACATTGTCCGCAGATGTTGACATAAATCCCTTCTCAAGCGGAAACCGATACAGTATATTTGGCTTGTTGAAAGCTGGCGCAATTTATAAAATATCTGTCACCAAGTACTAAATGTAGTGAATGTATAAATATATTTTATTCAGTGGCGCTTTTTAAGGACATTCGTAAAACCACACTAAGCATAATATATGTGACGAAATGACAGCGCAAGAATGCTTTTAAGAAGGAACACATAGCAACAAAAGACGAGCGCTCGTCCTATATTCCTGTGTGTATGTCGTCTCGGTGTTTTAACCCTGTGATTTATCCGTTAGTCAATCAAGCAATAAAAAAATTCAGATTTAACCGTTATTTATGCCTGAAAGCAAAAGCCACATGATAAAAACTTTTGCACGAAGTGGGACCTTCAATATTCAATGTCGTTGTACGGGGGAATCTGAATAAAGAATAGAAAAAAAATTATTTTTTTCATCAAATATTTTTGTTTGACGCCAGCTCGCCAGAGGATTGGTTTTGCATTCTGCAGGAAGCTGTTTGTATTCCTCAGCGGTAAGAAGTGTTCAATGGATTTTATATATGGGTAAAAGTGTTCCACAGACCTGCCGGCCGGCTCTTTTCCCGTAAATGCATTGCAAAACGTAATACTGCCGTAAAACTGAATTAATTCCGGAGCTAATTTGGTGACATGGATTTGCATATCCTTTATGATAAAGGAAGTGAGAAGGGTCATCTAATATCCTTGTACGTACATTCTTAGCCTGCCACTTTCACGCAACCTGATTTATCTAGAGCCCGTCCTACGCATCGCTCCCACTCAGCTCCGCGGATGCAGTGACCTCGCTAGCGACCCATTGAGGGAACAAAGGGATGACGAACGGGACAAAACAGCCAGCACGTTCAAATGCTAATTATTGCACTTGCAAATAATACGGAACATGGACGCTAGCTTTGCAGCATCAGCAAGGTTTTCCTTGGAAGGAGAAAGCTACGTAAGAAGGGCATCGGACTCACCGGCGGAGTAAATGATGGTGTGATTTCGGAGACCGGGATCTCCCATGCGCACCGTATTTTCCCGTAATCCATATTCACCCGGATCCCGTGACACCTTGTACGTCACACTCATCCGTCGCCTGTCAGCGCGACATACGATACGTGGAGGGAAGAGACGCAGCAAGCAGATATTACTTTTAAATAGTGCTGGTAGTCTGCTCACTCGAATCATTTCAGTGCGAAATGACTTCAAAGTTGGCAGGATAAATTTCACAGAATTCCGTATTCCGCTTTTCTTCTGCCTAAAACAGTGCTACTATGGAAAACACAATTCCTAGCTTTCCATTAAACAGTAATGCTATTGTTAGTGCGAGTGACCATGGACTACAATGGCTATTTCTATGACCATTAGGTGAAAAGGTCAGATCAAGCACGGAGGTAATATACTAATAAAGGCCTATTATGTCTAAAGGACACATCTTAGAAACACATTTGAGCGTTTCTAGAAATCATTTGCAACGCCTTCCGGAACTTTAATGATAGGTTAGGTATTTTAAGCGTAATAAGCCCAGCTAGGCTTACACAGCTTTGCGTGCTTTCACTCTAAAGCTAGCGCTTAGATTAGGAGAACCCATGATCAGTATCAGAGTGCAGATCTTTGCGCTCATTCATTGGTAGAGCCACTCAGCCGCCACCGTCACTTGTGTCGGTGTAACCGAGGCACAGCGTAGAGAACGCCGGAAGAACAGCCACGAGCAGAAGAGGACATAGGGAATTGGCGTGCATTGACGATGGTTCGGTGACCACTTTGTGCTGAAGGGGTCGGTTTCTCAAACTTCTGCATCGTTAGCGTTGCCATCTGGTGAAATTCGCCACCAGATTTCGGAAATCTGGTGAATTGTTGGAGCTCCTGGTGTCCAAGTCCACAAACTACTACACCAGACCAAATCTGGTGATATCTGGGGAACACCACTCAGCGGCGTTGCTGATCCAAACATTTAGCACTAGGATGCGCAAGCGGCCGCTTAATCGGTATTGAAGAGACTAAAGTACAATACAGGTGAATTGTTATGCATCTTTGGAATGAGGAGGCCGGCTTTGACGGCAAACTTCCAGAGGACTCTGCAACATTATGGGTCGAAGTTTTCAAATACGAAAATGCCATGGGTGAAAAGCATAACAAGGAACTGGCATTGTATGAACTGGCCTGTCTCCCATGCCCAGTGTCAAATGCAGCAGTAGAGCGGGTCTTCAGTCAAGTCCCGTGTGAAGACTATGTACTGAAGCAAGAGTCGCTGAAAACTCTGGATGCCATTGTACGGATTCGCTCAACATTGGCATTCAGGGCGATGTGCCAAGGTCATAATGCACTGCGTGAAATTCGATATTACCGATGATATGATACGCGTGTTCCGCTCACACCTATATGATGCCCAAAGTGATGATTAGGGGCTCCATGACATGCTTTTAGATTAATAAAATGAGTGATGACAGCTATTTCTTGGTAATTTTTAAACATTGTATAGCAATTTTGGATTCTGGGGAAATCTGGGGAAATTTCATCGAGGTTCTGGTGTCACGGCCACTTTCCAATCTGGCAACGCTGCTCCCTCATCGGATCCGCATTGCTAGCTAGGTGTCGCTGCTCTAAGCCACTATGACAGTATAAAGACCTCTGTTGCCAAGACACAAAGTCAGCCCTTCCTGTGAGCTTCCCTTGTGCCTTCATGTCTGGTGAACTCCATATGGATAGACATGTGCGGCACTGATATGCGGTCGTGGAGTTGCAAGTGTAAAGACGTTTGACTTTGAATGGCGTGCAGTTCCTGCTGCTGAAGAATTTTGCCAATCAACATTCGCCGTGGTTAAAAAAAAAGCGTTGTTTTCGGTTGGTGGATATTGCTTTCCGTAGGCGTTCAATTCGGTTATGCATACCTAGACTTAAGGTCATCTACGTAGATGTCTGAGTCTGCTTGCTTTGAACTATTTAAAGACTCCTGTCACGATGGTGTATATAGCCTTCAGTTCTTCGGTATTCAAATAATGGTATGATAGGGTGTTTCGGTGCCGACACGCTGCTAGTAAATTCACTCAACGCACACCATCCTTTGCTTTCATACCCGCCTCGTGGTGTGCTACCCTGGCTAGGATCCAGTCGAATGTTTGGATGGTAAATCTGTTCATTTTTGATCTCCTTCACTCTTTGATTGGATTCATATTTTTGTCTCGGTTTTGCCCTTTTCTTCTAATGTTTGGCCTATTAAATCTAGGTAAATCTCTCCTACCGAATCGATGAAACATGTTTTTAGTCCTTGAATGGTAGAACTGCTCACCGCTCTGAAGATTTTTTAAGTTCGCTGGCGATTGAAAACTCAGCTAGTCTGTTCATCGCCTCCTGTAGTGCAATCACCTTCTGGACTAGGTACCTTTCTGTTTTTAAAATGACGATGTTTTCTACGTGCCACAATCTATATTTAGGTAATACTCCAGATTTTTGTTTTGTGAGGTTTAACGTTCTAAAGCGACTCAGACTATGAGAGACGCAGGTGATATACTAGATATCGGAGCAGTCGCTTCAATGTAATAATGCACAGTAGAAAGAAAATTGCAGCTCTTTGTGGCGGACGTAAGTTGGTTATTTTTAAGAAATTGTTGCGTCAGGGTCCTTTCCCATTTTTAAAAGATATTAAACCAACCAGCCCGGCGACACGCATTATCGAAATTCGTTCTCGTTTCTGGATTGCCAAATCGTCGCTGTCTAGTTTCTTAGAGTGGCCTTCACAAGTTTAATCTGCAGTGATATTTACGCAGCTCTATAATGATTTATCATACGGCGAATTGCTTAAGGCCCCTATCAATTCACTGCTAGAAGGAGGTACTGGCAGTAATCGTAAATATTTAGCAGGGCAACTTTTTTAATGCGAAGAAACGACTCTTGAGCCGAGAGCGCAATGCGAAATGTCAGTTTTCTGCAGGGGACGCACCTTTGAAATCTGGTGTGGATGACTCTATTCTGCAAAATGCCTAAATAGAAAGTTTGCGCCCATTGAACGCCGATTGAGAGTGGTTTGATGCTTTTTAGTACAGTTATGATCCCAGTTTTGCAATTCTGTAAGGTCTTTTCCTTCCTTTCAGAGTTTCTCATTGACGTAGATGAGGGGGTTTCAAGAGTGTTTGTTGCTTATGTTTAGAACAATTGTGGTTTTGATGAGATTCACTGCTAGTCTTTATCAACTTAACACACACTGACTTTGTCACGCAAAATACAAACCGCATACCTTTAGATCCCTATTGTTTCTGGAAATGCAAGATACATGCTTTCTACTTCCAGTTCAATTTTATCAGAGAAGTCGACCTGCCATTGCGAAGAAATCACGCCTAATGCATTGCTCGCAGTAGGCAGGCGTCTCGGGTGCGGGTGGTGGTTAGTTCAAAACCCATCACCTGACACCCACTAGTAAAATGAGTACAAACGTCTCTCGGTTTGTCGTCCGGCTCTCACATGGGT
The DNA here is from genome assembly GCA_023969395.1 of Amblyomma maculatum. Classification (NCBI taxonomy): domain Eukaryota; kingdom Metazoa; phylum Arthropoda; class Arachnida; order Ixodida; family Ixodidae; genus Amblyomma; species Amblyomma maculatum. The sequence continues at coordinate 705,480 of JAJIZL010000111.1, forward strand.
GCTAGCTTGGAAGAGCCCTCGCGTACCCCGTTGTGCTCCTTCGGGAGCAACATTGTTTCAAACACTAGAGCTTCCAAATGTTACAGTTACCGTGTCTCAGGAGGTTCAAAACTGACAACGAGTGGTAGCATGCATACATGAATATTCTAAAAAAAAAGCCTTTAAGGTTCATGTACGGAAATGCTCTAATCGTAAGAAGCAAAGGTTCACTGTCTGTGATAAAGTTTAATTTTCAGAGAATCAATATAGTCCTGGGTAAGGCCGGATTTCCGGCTGTCTGACTTTGTGAGGCCGTCTGACTAACGTAATTGTACCAGCGTATCCTGCTCCTTCTCAATCCATTGCTTCCCCTACTACCTTCTCCACTCCTTGACATTATCTCAGACGTCTTGATAACTTCATGGCCCTTAATATTAACACTCGAAGCCTCGTTATAATTACCAGATTTATTCTCCCTGGACTCTGTCCACTCCATCATGTCATTATCGTTACTAAGCATTTATATTTGCGAGTTCATGCCACTTGGTTACACTGCCGTCCAATTGGACAGGCCTTCAGGCTCTGGGTGTGGCATAGCTCTAATTATACGGTCCAATCCTAAACTCTCAGTACTTCCCTCTCCTTCTCCACCTGGCTAAAAGAGTGCATAAACAACAGGCATATAATAATTATGGTTATATAGCAGCCACTCTACTATCACATTAATGTTCTTTATGCTGTCTCTGAATTCATGAATGACCTGAACATTGCTGCATCTAGTTTGATCGGCACGGCGACTTTAGCTCTCCTGTATTCACTGGCATCACTGTCTACTTATGGTCGTTACCCACCCTTCTGTAAGAGCTAGTAAATATTTCCTTGACTTTTGAACTCATTCGGATTGTTTCTAGTGCTGCTAAGTTAAATTCTGTTCTAGACCTTCTAGATCTTCAATTTGTAAGTGCTGGTCTCAAAGAAAAAGTATTACACTGCGAGACATTTGACAGCCTCTCAGACCACAAAGGTGTCTTATTCTCCCTTTCTTTTCTGGTTTACAGCTCACCCTATACATTTACTAGCTTAGCCGACTACACCAGTGCTGATGAAAATTCAATTCCTGACACATTAGCTGAACCTTTCTACATGTTCTTTCCTTTTATACAAGCCAAAAGACAGGGAATAGAAGCGGACAAGACGAGGCTGGGCTAACGATTGAAGTTTTATTGAAGGAATTAAAAAAAAAACTGATTGATTTATAGGATGGGAAAGGCGCGGTAACTTTCTCACTAGTTTTCTGTGGACACCTCAACTGCGCAGTAAGAGAAGGGAGGAAGGTGGGAGTGAAAGTGGAAAGAGAGAAACAGGATCCGTACTGGAGGGCTACGGAGTAATTTCGACCACCTGGGGATCTTTAACGTGCGCTGAGATCGCACAGTATACGGACGCCTCTTCGTTTCGCCTTCATCGAAACGCAGCCGCCGAGGTGAAGGAATTAAGGCAACGATCTTTCACCGAGATGCGTGCGCACAATCCCCAAAGTAGTCAAAGGGCAGAGAGAATTGAAAGTCATGATCATGTGACCGACTCAAGAAACTTGCGGCAGATATGATGTTGGCGTGATCTTCACAGCTAAAAACAATATAGGATGCTTGTGCGCCAGTGCTGAAGGGAGGCTCGACAGTAAATCTGGTAATCGTATTAAGTGCACTGTATCACATAAGGCAAGGCTCACCACCTGCAGAAAGAATGTGCTTTATCGCATTCGGCTGCCTTGTGGTCATTGCCACTACCGGCAGATAGGCAGCTGTCTTTATGTGCGCCTGTCAGAACACTCTCTTTAGTATGGAAGGCAAATTCTAATGTGGCGTTACACATGCAATTTTGGGAATGTCGGCGGCTGCGTTTCAATGGAGGCGAAACGAAGTGGCGTCCGTGTGCTGTGCGATGTCAGCGCACGTTAAAGATCCCCAGGTGGTCGAAATTACTCCGTAGCCCTCCACTACGGCTCCTTTTTCTCTCTTTACACTTTCACTCCCACCTTCATTCCTTCCCTTACGGCGCGGTTCAGGTGTCCACAGATCAAGTGTGACAGATGCTGCGCCTTTCCCTTCCTATGAACCAACCAACCAACCAACCAAATCGGAGGACGACCCGTCCCTTTGCACGCCTGTCAAAAATTTTGTACTTTACGGAATTAAAAAACAAATTTGTTTGGAGACAGTTGAGGCCTTTTACATCGTTAAGCCTAAGGACACGTCTGTGGCGAAGTTGTTGGTGAACCTTTACAGTAAGGAATTCGCTCTATTACGTAACTGAATAGTTAAACCGTGACATTGAATTGTTTTTGCCCTTTCAGTGGTTTGCGAATAATGCACGCGAATCTCAGTGCGAGTCTTTATTGCCTTATTTTCTTCAATAAAACTTCAGCTGTTATTGTTCCTTTGTTTTGCGGGGTGTAACGTCCAAAAGTGGCTCAGGCTATGAGAGTCGCCGTAGTGGAGGGCTCGGAAATTTCGACCACACGGGGTTCTTTAAACTACACTGACACCGCAAAGCGCACGAGCCCCTTGCTTTCCTCCTCCACAGAAAAGCGGCCGCCCAGGTTGGGATTCGATCCCGCATCCTTAGGCATAGTCGTGAAGCGCCCTAATCACTGCGCCACCACGGTGGGGCCTTCAGTTGTTACTCGAGCGCCACCTTGACCGCTTCTATTCTCTGCGTCTTGTCTTTTGGCTGGTTTAGAACGAATGTTTGCCAACTCGCCCAGCCATCAACGTTCAACTTTGCTGAATCTACATGTTCTGTTCATTGTCAGTGAGCAAGGACATCTGTATCTTTGTTAATTACTTTGAGCGTCTTCTAAAATCGTCCATTGAACGTTTCATTTCTATAAAGACTAAAACAGTACTCACCTCCCTAGAATTGCTCGCGATTACTTGCATCTTGTCACGACGCCTTCGCAGGTTCATACTTTCGAGAAAATGTGATGATACTATCACCTGAGATATCTCAATGCCAAGAAAGAACTTAATCTTAGATTGCAATCAGCCAAAGATTTCTTTTCTCGCGTTCATCTGCATGATCTATTAAACAGTAACCCCTGAAAATTATGTTCTTTCATCATACCCAGTGATACTTTATGTACATCGCTTAAAATAAGAAATGGGTGGTTCGGGCTCGAGAACAGTCTTGATTGATTTCAATATGTGTTGTCAGTCCGTATCTGCTTTCGATAACGCCCTGATTCCCCGCTCACCGATATACACTTTTTTTTTCTGAATTGATTAGTGACATCGAGATGCGTAGTTCTGTCATTTACTTCTTATCAAAAACTTCCATACAAAGATATCCACAGGTGCGGATGGTGCCCTTACCACGTTCTTAGTTCGCTACTCAGTGTGGTCATCGAAATATCTGTTGTTCATACTTAAATAGTCCTTAATGTCTGCTACAGTTCTCGAATCTTGGAATTTATCGAAAGTGGCAGATTTTTATAAGCTGATAAACAGCTTTTGTTTAACTATAGGCCGATAATTTACCATCTAACATTCAGCACGGGTTTATACGCAGGTTTAGTGCATTAACACAATTGGCTGAATTCACGCAAGGCATTTCCCTTAACTTTCATCTTTGTAAACAGGCTGATGACATTTTTTTTTTTGAAGTTTTGAAGTCATTTGATACCATATTGCGTTCTAAACTTTTAACTGAACTCAGTGCTATACAAAATAAAGTAGAAATAGGTAATTGAATTTCCAGCCTATTATCACATGGCTCCCAGTTCATTTCTTACAGATGTACTACCTGCACCGATTACAATGCCATTAGGAGTTCCGCAAGACTCTGTATCGAGCCATTACTTGTTTAATTTACATAAACGATTGACCTATCAAACGTTTTCTAAGGTGCGCCATTACGCATATGATTGCGGTTTATACGAAATTAAACATTGTTCTACTGACCATATTCTTTTAAAAGAATCGTGTAAGAGATTTTACATTGGACTAGATGGTAGCTGATCATTTTAAATTTAAAGGCGCCAAAACCACACGCATACACTGAAGATAAAGAGAAGAAAACAGGGGCAAAAGGGAGATAGAATCGTTTGGTAGGTATTTTACTTGGTGCAATACATGACAGATGAAGATTGACTTTGATAAAACTGTCCTGATATCCCTCTCTAACAAATCATTTCCATCATTTTTGGTTATTTATTCCAGGGTCGTAGATTAAACATTGTGTAATAGTGCAAACTCTTTGTTTCCTTTTCACGCATAACTTATTTTGGACCAATCCCATTGATTACATCTGTAACAAAGCCGATAAAAAAGTAGCCTTCCTGCGGCATACAATAAATAATTATAATGTAGATCTATAGCCATTGACATACAAATCAATAATTCGTCCAGTTTTATACAATGCTTCTGTGGTTTGGAATCGATATGCTCACAGATTCATAATTTGAAGGCTGTCCCAAAAAGCAGTCCGTTTATTGTTCATCATCATCATCATCATCATCATCATCATCATCATCATCATCATCATCATCATCATCATCATTTATTGTACCCTTAGAGGCTCCGGGTGGGGTAATTAATAAGGGGGGGGGGAAGTAACACATAAAGATAACAATCGTTCATGGTCTAAACATAGGTACAAAAAGTCAATATGCTCAAATACAACAATTCAAATGAAGGAGGCACTGCAAATAAAAAGGAAGAGGAAACAATCGGTTATGAAGCGAAATGACATGTTAAGCGTTCTTTAAATCTAGTAGGGTCACGTTCAGTTACAATGTGTTCGGGAAGCTGGTTCCATTCTTGAATTGCGGCTGGTAGAAAAGACTTATTAAAGGCGTTAGTAGATCCATGTAAGCGCTGGATGCTCATAAAGTTGAACAGACGAGATGATGTGCGCAATGGTGGAACTAACAGAGGATCACGGAGATGGTGGAAGTTGTGGTACAAGTTATGAAACAGGCATAGGCGAGAAATGTTGCGTCTTAAGGCTAAATGGCTGATACCGAGAGATGTCTTAATATTGCTGATGCTGAAACGAAAGTCATAATTTGAAGATATAAAAGCGTTTATTGTTCGCCTTTATGACCCTATTTCTCACTCTCTTTCTTCCCTCTCTGAAACTAGCAGCGCTTTCTGCTTGTCACCACACCAAATCACTAAAATTCTTGCAAATAATAATGAATACTTCAGCCGCAGTATCATCGAATAACTCTACTTTTTCTCCATAAACATCAACCAGAAGCTATCATCAACCTAACTTGACGCCTTTTTACGCATGTACAGCCTCGTTCACTTCTAGCTGTAACAAAGCCACTGCTTTCAAAGCGACATTGCGTCCGACCTTCCTCCGCCATAAAGCTAAGTGGCAGACCTTGTGGAGAAGCAGGTCCGGCTCCCTGTGTGCTTCCATTGCTGTGCATCGATACGGGCTTGCATCAGACGCAGTGTTGCTTTAAATGCAGTTACCATGCTATAGCTAGAAGTGGATGACTCATTACTAACGTTCAAATTTGCTTTTTCCACGCCCCATTGAATATTGGGAATCACCTAGGAGCATTCGCTTCTTTGACCTTGACTGTTTCGTAACATCCATTCAAGACGCATAACCCAGCATTGATCACGTACTCTGCTCTTGTTCATAGCTTTGTTGTTCCCTAGGCATCATATCTTGCACTTAGTTTTGTATTTTATGCCGGCTTTGAATACTGCACAGTATGTTTGACATATATCTTAATTAGTAACTCCTGTTAAGGACCCCATTTCAATGCAGTATGTAAAAATAAATAAAATAAAGATAAATATATGTGCACCAAACAGGAAAAAAGTGACATGGATAAGTACAAAATGTGCCCAAACCGGAAAGCGGAGGAAGCATTGATGCACCATACAAATTGTTATTATTTTTGGACTTCTCAGAATAATCGAAAAAAAAGCACCACCACCGTAAATCCGCTTTGCATGCGTGATTACCCCAATTTCATCGCAAACTCATTTAGAGCACTGACAGACCACGACGGGAAGCAACCGCTATCGTTTTGCGTCGCTATTATTTCTTTCGCAGCTACTTCAAATCATTGGTGTCAAGTGAATAAAGTTCTATGCCTGTGTTTAGTTTTTGTTGCTGTATCCATTGTACGTTGCACTGTAGTACCGGACCAAGTGTGCGATCTATTTTCATTTTCTCGGAATTTGCGCTGATCAATTGTTTCAAGAATAAGGGGCACTTCTCATGCTCCCTCTTGCGTAGCATGATCTCATCCCTAGCCTCAATTTTTTTATTTCCTCGAGTAAAGGTTACTTTCTTGTTTATACTGCTCGAAACCTCTGCTAAACACAATGACATATTGGCCCAGTGGTTAGAACACTGGACTGATGATCCCAAAAATGTGATGTCAATACAAGCCGCGGTGGCCGCGTTTCGGTAGAGAAAACGAAGCCCGCCGCATATGATGCAATATCAGCGCGTCCAGTATTCCAAGCACCTCGGATTTCCAGAAAATTCAAATGTGGCATCGTACATAGTCTGTGCCACTTTGGCACGTTGCGTCTAAAGACAACCAAATTTCTGCTATGATTTGAAACGCCGTTATTACTGTTATTTGGCGGAGACTCATCCGTCGAAATAAAAATATATATATGAGCACATGTAAGCATTTATGTTTTGGGAGTTGATATGCCTTTATGAAGGGCAAGAGGCCACAGTCAGAACTGGGCATGGTCTTACTGAGAACTGGGCATGATCTTACTGATTGGTTTCCGATTGAGAAAGGGGTGAGGCAAGGCTGCATACTGTCGCCCTGCCTATTTAACCTATATGCAGAGTGCATCATGAGGAAGGCCGGTCTGGACGAGTCTTCAAATGGAGTGAAGATTGCTGGAAAACGTATCAACAACCTTAGATATGCGGAGATACCACTTTAATGGGAGAAAGTGAAGTGGAACTCAAGAGACTTCTGATGCGCGTACAAGAAGAGAGTGAGAAGTTTGGGCTTAAACTGAACATTAAAAAGACGAAGATCATGGCGTCTTGCCCTATCAAGTCCTGGAGCATCAATGGACAAGAAGTGGAAGCTGTGACAGATTTTCTGTTCTCGGGCGCCAAGATTACTTCGGAAGGAGACTGCAGCCATGAAATTAGGAGACGCCTGCTTCTGGGAAAGAGAGCAATGGTTAGCCTTGACCACCTAGTAAAGAGCAGGGACATTAGTCTGCCAACCAAGATCCGTATAACCCGTGCTAAGGTCTTTCCAGTTGTGATGTATGGATGCGATAGTTAGACTGTGAAAAAGGCTGACCGCCGAAGGATTGACGCGTTTGAATTGTGGTGCTGGCGAAGACTCTTAAGAGTTCCTTGGACTGCCAGAAGATCAAATCAGTCGATATTGTCGACCATAAACCCTGACTGCTCATTGGAGGGTCAAATTCTAAAGTTAAAGCTCAGCTACTTTGGTCATCTGATGAGAAGAGAGGAGTCGCTGGAGAAAGATTTGATGTTGGGAAAGGTTGAGGGACGCCGGAGAAGGGGTAGGCAGCGAACGCGATGGTTAGATGGCATTCTCGAGGCATTGCAGATGAAGCTATGTGATGTTAAGAAGATAGTGAGAGACTGGAAAGCGTGGCGTGACATGGTTCATAGGGTCACGAAGAGTCGGACACGACTCAACGCCTGAACTGAACTGATATATGAATGGCTGCAAAACTTTTGATTGAAAGCGAAACTTGGCCAGTATTTAAATATAAAATGTAAATGCCGTTAGTTGTGTGTACAGTGGCATTCTATGCCTGTGAACATGTGGTTGATGGTGCAGTTTAGGATGTGTGCAAATATAAAAGATATATACCGTTATTTGCGGGCATAGTGGCTTTCTATGCTTTTTTTTATTTTGCAGCTCATGGTCCGAGACTGATGAGGGCTAAGGCATTGTTTGGTGCTGTTATGAAGGAGTGTCATGAAGCAATTTTCATCATGGCCAAGCAAGTCGACCCTAAAAAGTTTAAAACGGTGAGAACGGGCGTATTGTTTTCAGTGTCTTCTCAAAACATAAAGCTATTCTTATTATACACTACGCCTAAAATAGGTTTGATGCATCATAAATACAGCACAGCATCGACATGTTGCTAGGAAAGTGATTCTGGGAAAACATTGATAAGTTTTTTAACGCCCATTTTATGGATGCGGCTTGGACGTGAGAGGCACCGTGCGGTGTTAGCTACACAGGCTGCGCGTACTTTGGTCGACGTCTTTTGTGTGAATGCAGCACCGAAAGACGCTGTCTTAAAGATTACGCCCAATAATTTCTCAAAACGTACTTCCAATTAAGCAATGAAATGAGTGCTCGAACGCTTAGAACTGCGCTCGGAGTACGTAATCGTATTAGGTAGCATTTATTTTCATGTACGAATCGAACGGTTTAGAAAGATAAAGAAACAAGTCTCATTCTTTACCTTTGTGCGCAATCTTGTGCTCACCTATCATATTTGAAGTTGTCGAGAAGGGAAGAAGAGTATTTGAGTGTCAAGATCTTGGGCAGGAGAATCGAAGGTTGATTTTTCCTTTTGAATACTCTATGAGGTTTCTTCTTATCATCGTTGGCAAAGTTGTCTGTGTAGAAATGGTGCAGAGTCAACTAGTCAACTACCAAGTACATTCATCACAAACTTATACTTACCGCTTACGCTGATAGGAATGAACAAAAGGTAAATATTAGGTAGGCAAAAATCCATGAACGCCGGCATATTGATTAGTATTCCACCTTCACTATTGAAATGAACAGTTCGATTTGTTCATTTGAAATGAGCAACCAACTTCCTGTTGCGATCTCAATAAATCCCACAAACGATTGAAGAATCAGTGATCTGCCAAGGCAGCAGGGAGTTTCCGCCAGCCCACGCCATGTTCCCGATTTCACACCCAGAAAGCTGACACCGTATTTCTGGGTATTGAGGCCTTAAGATCTATAGGATTTAAATAGCTGGATCAGAATTAGTTTTATGCGATAACAATGGGTTACTATTACGGTTTCCTACTTTTGAGATATCAAGATATATGTAACGCTTGATCAGAATCTAAAGCGATAGCTAGAAGGCTGCCAGTAAGCGAAACATTTGGCGTTCTCACGACCGCATCAGCCGTCGTGTCACGAAAAGTTTGATTGGCCAGCAAAGTTCTGCGTACAACGATCTCGTACGTAACGCTCAATCATCAAACGGCGTTCCCGTGAAATGTACACGAGGGACGACATAGTGAGCAAAGTGAAGACTTGCCGGGTATCTGAAATATTTTACACTAACCTAGAAAAATTTTTCATTGACGAAAGAAAACATATCTTCAGTAACCAGCACGGAAATGGACACATGACTTTTGTTGTGAGTCAGATACGCTGCCTAGTAGGCTACGCAAAGCTTTCTATGAGGATAGTATTTATTACACTATAGCATTGTTGTATATACAGGAACTAAGTACAAATATTTATCAAACGTTTCAACTGAAAAATATGCGCGATAGGATACACAAGGTCAACGAAGACTAAATGAAAAGATATGTAGAGCATATCATTAACTAAGGCAATGCATACAATTCACTTAAGTGAACAATCGTTCTAAACACATAGAGTTTTGTAAAAGGAATTGAGTCGCAATGTCGGTCTATCACATCCGCTTTGCACAGTCTACAGTATAAAGAACTTAGCTAAATGTCTGCAACAAATGGCAGGGCACTGAGCTGTCGCACAGAACGCAGAGTAAAATCAACGCGCGCTTGCACGTACCAGTGTAGAGCAAGCGCAAGTTCATAATTTTAGACTGACGTCCGCTATAGGTGGTCCCTTTTGAATACACGCTAAATCGCTTGTGTGCAATTAGGGAGGGCGAGGTGCACTTGTTGTGTCATTCTAACTTTTGGTAAGTCATTATTCATTGGTTATTATATATCATTGTAATTTTAGAAAGTAGTCTATATAAAAAAGCAGGGAAGATTGTGACAGATTCATGGCGAAAAACGAGGTAGGGAAAGAATCAAATTCCCGCCTTTGTGTGCACACTACGCCGCTGCTCACTAGCATTTAAAATATTTTCTGCTGATTATCACATAAGCCTCATTCAATCTTTGTTTTCCTCAAATCAAAAAACGAGTGGGTATTTGCCTCTTTTCCCTTTCCGCTTAAAACAATCAGCGCGGGTGGTATATGACACTACAGTGGTCGTTTAAATTTTTAGTGCAAACGAGCGTTCGAGGAAGACTTCCACAGAAGGTGTGCTTAGAACGTCTCCGCAAACAAGAATTGACCTCTGGACGCTCAAAATTTGATTTCAATAAATTTGGTGTGAACCTATTTCGACTTTGGCCAACTCAATAGTGACCTCCATATCAGGATTGGCCACACCTTGAGGCTGGCTCCCTAGACTGCCAAATTTGGCTTTACTGATGCAAAGCTAATTTGATGCCCTACCTGATACCAGATGGTCAATGGAGAAGTTGCCGAAACTTAGGTAGGCTCTCCCGAAAATGTGGCCTCTGCAACCGCAAAATTGGCTTCTTGTGAACTTCACAAAATATATACCTGTTTGAAATTGTACGAAGTTAGGGCACAACCAAACGTTGCTACTGTCAGATTCAAAGGTGACATCTGAATATGGATGAACGACTTTAAAAATTTAGCTCCCTTTGAGTTACGAAATTTATATGTCAGAATTTTGCCAAAATTAATGTCAACTAAATCCAACTATTTTGAACTCAGTGGTGACTTTAAATTTTAAATGGGCCGCCAACAATATTCGCCTGCCATGAGCCGTGATATTCGACTTCATCTACATTTCAGCAAGAACTATGTCCAAACATTTTGACTATCAACAAGTAATTTTGACATAAACATTTAGATGTGCCATCCCCAATATTTGGGCACTATGTGGCCCCACATTTGGCTTCGTATAAGTTTCATCAACATTTGTGTCCAGCCAATTTCGCTACGGGCAAGTCATGGTGACTTCAATATTTAGGTACCCACATACTTGGCTTCTGTGAGGCTTGATATTTGACTTATAAATTTTATCCAGGTCTATGTCCATCCAATTTCTGTCTAAGCAAGTGATAGCCACTTCAAAATTTAGGTGGACCACATTCAATATTTAGCCGGCATAAGGCCTGACATTTCACATCATTTAAATTTCATTAAATTATTTGCCATGCAAATGTGGCTACTATTGGCTACTCATGGTGACATGCAAATTGGTCCACTTTCAGATTTTAGCTCCTCTGTAACTCCGAAATTTGACATCATCCGAATTTGACTAAAATAATTGTCCATCCTAATCCTAGTACGGCAAACTGCTTCCAAAACTCTTAAAAGAATAGCCGCAATAGAATGTGTCTCTGGGGTTTTTAGTAATGACTTATTTTGAATCGAACCAAAATTGGTGAACTACCTAATATCAGTTTAGTTAAGTGAACGTGATTTCCAAGTTTATACGGCCTTTAATAGGTTTGGCTCATCAGGAACTCTGAATTTCGGCTCCCAACAAGTTCGAAATTGGTGCCCAACCTTAGAATATTCTCGACTCGACGATGACTTGTAAACGTAGGTTACCACATTTTTGCACATCTCTCTGACTAAATCTTGTGACATTCTTGTCCCGCTCATTTGTTCTTTATTCACCGGTTAAAAAAACTCATGTTGCCTTTTTCAAAAATAGGGCACTCTAGTGCTCATAGGTTCTGCATGTTTATCAGATATGGGGCTGTGGTCATATTTGAAACCTATGTAGTAACGTATTAGATTAGAATGTTATCAAAGGCAAAAATGTTTACGCATCATGTTTTATGCAGTACCTCCGCTACACCTGTGCTATTATTGACAACTGCATGACCAGCATACCAGTGAACACTACGTGGGTGGTAAGTACAACATTCTCTATAGTGGTGTCCACAGCAGTGCTCACTACATATATATATATATATATATATATATATATGTAGGAAAAAAGCCAACAGTCGGCGAGGGCAAGGAAAGCGTTGGGGATGGAACTTTTATGTCTTTTTTTCAATGTTTACTTGGATAATCAAAAAATTAGTAATGTAACCTGATTAGGGGAAAGATAATTAAACACAAAGTAGAAGAAAAAACAACGTGCCGATGGTGGAAACCAAACCCACGACCTCCGAATATCGCGTCCGGTGCTCTTCCAACTGAGCTACATCAGCCGCTGTCCCCCCCTCCTACTTTCTTGGGTATTTATGTTGTCTGTATACGAACCTTGAGAGTGTTCACCAGCGCCACC
>JAJIZL010000111.1:722751-760061 GCA_023969395.1 Amblyomma maculatum
TGATCACGTTCTACGTGACGCTGGCGGTAACACAGGACGTTCCACGTCCACGGCTATAGTTGAGGGTGGCGCTGGTGAACACTCTCAATGTAAACATGGAAAGAGGAGGCCACGCAGCTTTGTCGAATAAGAAAATCAGGGAAGCTATTGAACAACGACGGGCCGCTTCAAGGGAACACCGAATGGCAAAGAAAGCACAGGTATCTCAGGAGGAAATCGACCAAAAATGGGAATCATATCGACAAAAGAAACTTCAGGTGCGGGCCCTCGTCCAAAGTAAAATAAGGCAGTCCACCGATTTCTGGAGGGCAGACATACTCGATGCCTCTAGAGGCGCAGCAAGAAAATTACGGGACCATATAAACTGGCTAGGGAAGAAGAATCAAAGAAATCAGGATCGGATTCAAGATAACGAGAGAAAATTGTTTAAAGGGAGACAACGCAGTCAACTACATTACATCAGTTACAGCCGTATCATTTAAGAGCGACGATAGGGTATTCTCCGCAAATCAAGAAACAACACAAGATAACAGAATACAAAGCAGCTTAGAACTGACCAATCTAAACGGGAAAAAAGGCAGAAAAAAATATTCCTAAAAACACATCTACAGGAAGAGATGGTATTCCGATCAAGTTGATTAATGAACTCGGTCCAAAAAGTAAGGAAACGTTGTTAAAAGCTCTGGAAACAGTCATAACGAATAAGCAAATTGCGGACAGCTGGCGGCAGAGTAAAACGAATTTGATTTATAAAGGGAAAGGAGACAGGATGCCCATAAAAGCCTACAGGCCGATTACCATAACATCTGTTATATAAAGGTTAGCCATGCAGGCGGTAAAATTAAAAGTGCAAGCATGGGTAGAAAGTAAAAAGATACTCGGAGAACTTCAGAACGGCTTTAGAAATGTTAGGCGCTTAGATGATAGCCTGTTCGTGCTTACCCAATGCATAGAAATATCTAGAGTGGTAAATAGACCTTTGTATTTGGCCTTCCTGGACATAAACGGGGCGTACGACAACGTAAGCAGGGAACTCCTGTGGAACATATTAAAAGAAGAAGGCATCGGTTATGAGATAATAGAGTTCCTACAGGAAATATACCGGGATAACAAAGTAGAAATTACGTGGGAAGTAATAAGAAGTACAGAGAATGTCAAAGTATGCAAAGGATTAAGACAAGGCTTCCCTCTATCACCGGTGCAGTTCATGCTTTATATGATAAACCTGGAACGGAGGATACAAGACAGTAACCTAGGTTTTAACCTGTCTTATAGATTAGGTGAAAAGGCGGTAGATCAGCGCCTCCCCGGTTTGAAGTATGCAGACGATATTGTGCTGCTAGCTGACAGTCTGGAAGAATTGCAAACTCTTGTTAAGTATTGCGGAGACGAAGGGGACGCTCTAGGCTTCAGTTTCAGAGCAGTTAAGTCGGGTCTGATGATTTTCAACGGCTCAACTGATCAGGGTCTTAAAATAAAAGGCCATAAAATACCTAGAGTAGCAGAATATAAATATCTGGGGGTATGGGTGAACAAAGGACTGGCATACATTGGAAAGCATGAGCAATCACTTAAGGCCAAAGGGCGAAGGAATGCAGGGATAATGAAGCATAAGGAAATGTGGGGATACAATAGGTATGATGTTTCGAGGGGTATTTGGAAAGGAATTATGGTGCCCAGACTTACTTTCAGAGATGCGTTTTTGTGCCTAAAATCAGAGGTACAGTCGACATTAGAAACAAATCAGAGATCCGTTGGACGATTAGCACTAGGTGCCCATGGCAAAACAACAAATGAGGCGGCACAGGGAAATATGGGCTGGGCATCTATCTAAGTACGGGAAGCTCAGAGTAAAATATTATATGAGGAACGCCTTAGGAAATTGGACAGTAACAGATGGGCAGCTAAAGTATTTAAATACCTGTACTTAAAATGCGCTGACTCACAATGAAGGAAAAGAACAAGGAAACTAACTAGTAAGTATGCTAGTCACAAGGACGGAGAAATAAAGAGCATTAAGCAAGAGGTGAAAAACACAGAAGGTAAAAATTGGATAAACTCGATGAAAAAGAAGCAGAGTGTGGAATTATACGGAAAGTGGAAAATGCAGGTCAGGAAGAAAGATTCCTTTGATAACTCAAGAGGCAGTGCCTTACTTCTTGAAGCCAGATCAGGTTGCCTTAGAACACGCAGCTACAAAAAGAAATTTAACAATGGAGATGACGCATGTGCTGTATGTGGTAACTCCAGTGAAACAATTGACCATATTATACTCCAATGTAATGGTAGCCATCCGGAAGTTGATTAAGGCCCAATCACTGTTCCTGAAGCTCTGGGGTTTAGAGATAACAGTGGCCGGGTGAATAAACCGGCGGTGGAAACTAGCAAAAAACGACTGGAAGATTGGAGGCTTAAAACCAGAGAAGTGACATAATGTTAGTAATGTAGGAACAAAAATTTCATAAATAGAATGATGGTTTAGTTAACCAGTCTAAATTATTAATTAGGATATGGGGAGAAAAATGAGCATTGTAGCTACTGCTACCACCCCGTTTCAAAGGGGACGCTCCTATATTCCAGCCATCCATCTATCCATCCATCCATCCAGGGTTCGTATACAGACAACATTAACACCCAAGAAATTAGCAGGGGGGACAGCGGACGATGTAGCTCAGTTGGAAGAGCACCGGACGCGATATTCGGAGGTCGTGGGTTCGGTTCCCACCATCGGCACAGTGTTTTTCCTTCTACGTTGTGTTTATTTATCTTTGCCTTAAACACATTACATTACTATTTTATGTGATTATCAAGTAAAATTAAAAAAAAACACAAAGTACAACCCCAATGGTTTCCTTGGCCTCGCCGACTGTTGGCTTCTTTCCTTCACACACATATATATATATATATATATATATATATATATATATATATATATATAGAGAGAGAGAGAGAGAGAGAGAGATAGAGAGAGAGAGAGAGAGAGAGAGAGAGAGAGAGAGAGAGTTTTAAAGGAGCTGACAGCCCGCGAGTCTAAAGCAAACATTGGGGATTTTTTTATGTTTAGTTTTTGGTATTTATTAAAAATAAATCTTATGGTAATAATCGGGATAAAAATATTCAATGCAAAGCAGAAGGAAGAACAACGCGCCGATGATGGGAGTCGACACCACGACCTCCAAATGGCGTGTCCAGTGCTCTTCCAACTGAGCTACATCGACGGTTGTCCAACCTTCCGCTTGCTTGGGTATTTGTGTTTTACTAGCCAAAACCTGCGAGCGTTCACCAGCGCCGCCCTCACCCGCTGCTATGGACGAGGGGGGCGCTAGTGATACTCACAGGTTTCAGTTCATGCGTTCGTATAGCAGATATTAATTTCTAGGTAACCTACTATTGACATATTAGAGCTACTAGTGCTGCCGCGTTATAGGCTCGACAAGGGGCCTTACGATCGAAAGGTCGTGGGTGTCAAGGCAGGTATGTAGTTGCGAGCATATTTAGCGCCATATGAATTTATTGTATCAAGAACTTGTAATAATCAAAAGCGAATGCTATATTAACATGTGCTTGCTACCATCTTTCAGCTTCTGGACTGCCTCGATAATGCGGTTGGAAACAAGGTAAGGTAATGATATAACCCTTACGCATCCGGTAACCTCTGGCCCGCTGCATTGCTTGTTTAATGTTACCCACAAAATGTTGCAGCACAAAACGCTTTTCTAAATAAATGAATTTGAAGTATGTATGTAGACCGCCGTCTCTGCTCGCTATCCTCTCTGCACTATCACGAATTTGGGCCGTCATCGCCTAGCTCACAGAGCAATACCGAGATAGAAATTTATTTACACACTTTATTCAAGAATGTAGGCTCAAATTGGTAAACTTACTAGCGTTTAACAAAAGCTGTCCGTAAATTTGTTCTAATGACTATGAAGTTCGAGCAATAATATCATAAACAAGTACGTTTACAAACGCAACAGGATTTTCCTAAAGCAGTGCAGAGATGCCGGGAGGTGTCTGGGTTTAAAGGCAGAAGCAGCATAGAACATAAGGTTCGAATTAGTGAGGACATCTGAACAATTCGCCGTACTTTAAAAACTGGCTCAAATTTTCGTCTGGAGGGAAAGCTGTAAGAAAACGTTGCTATCCAGCTGCGTCGTCTGTCCATTTTCCTCGTAGCACGCAAATACTACTGACTGGCACGAATAAGTGTTGAGAGAGATAAATTTGGGAACAGACTATTTCTACTACAAGTTTGTTCGGGTCTCACAGTTTAAAAAAAGAAAATCAACGAAGCCCATAGGCCGACATTAAAGATTTATGGCGCAGAACTTACATATGGCTGGCAGTCGCATTATTCGCCTAGCAGAAGTGAAGTGTTTCAGCTTGCTTAAAGGAAGGAACCTAATGCTTAGTGATTCTGAATGGTTCGTTATCTTATCCAACAGAGTAATGCCGCGTACACAGTGGCAAAGGCTCCAGAAGCCGCTGGAAAAGGAATGCTCGATCTATTGGTAAGTACACTTTCCTGATTCTGCCAGATGAAGCTGCTCATATTCCGCAAAAATAATTTTGGCATTAAGAAATTGAAAGTTACTACACACGATGGAAACTTAACCTCTTATTCCAGGCAACAATGCACCACAAAAAAAAAAAAAATCGTTTTACGCACTTATAGAATCCCAAATACTTTCAACGAAATTGCCTTTTTATGACCTCAGGACACGTGGCCGATATTGTGCGATAGACACGCATTCATGTGCGGTTCACCTTCCGCACCTGACAAGATGCCTGAATGTGCCTACATGGAATTATTAGATCTCAGAAAAACTAGAACAAAAGTGCTTGCGCACTTATGTAACGCTTTGAGAGCACACAATCTTCGCGAGTAACAGGCTCCCTGCCTAATATAGTGTGTCATCTGTGTGGTTATATTGAATATAAGACAAGGCTTTCACTTCGTCGAAATTCAACAAATGTGCTTTAAAGAATTCACAGTTCTGATTGAAATTACATTGCAATCTTGGTATTCTTCTTACACATCTCGCTTTCCTGCTTTGGCAATCCCCCAAATTGGTAGAACTTGATGGGAATTGGCAGAAACGTTTGAGCCAACCAGAACACTGCTGTCGCAAAAATCAGATCAGATTCTAGTCTTGCAGCAATCAATCGGAGCGGCTTTACAAAGGAACACATAGCTACTAGGAAGAGGTTTTAAATATGCGTCATTCACCAGAAATATACTCCCTTTGCATTCTTTTCGTGCAAGGATCTCAGTTGACTAAAAGCTTTATTCACTTTTATTTTATATTTCTATCGTTCTCAACTACTGTTCTCGAAAGGAAAATTTCTCAATGAAATAAATTTTCTACGATAAGTATTGCTCTGACGGCTTTACAGTTGCTTACTGCTGGTATGCAATTAGATGACATCCGGTAAATGACAGAATGATTCATCATTGAGCAGGCAGTTGTTAAACAGCCGTGCCGTGATAGGCATCTTTATTAGCCTCCTCATTGCATTCTCACTCTGGAAAACAGAGCCAAACTTGCACGTCTTAAGCTGCTTTATCAATTCCTGCATAACCAACTTAATCTTGATAAAACTAAGTACATCCCGACCTCAGAGGCGGGACCAACTAGACATAAACTTAGCCAAACACTAAAAGAATATTCTTTCCGCACTGACTACCTGAAATATTTCTTTTCCCCCTTGCAGTAAGAGAGTGGAATAACCTTCATCATCACATCACTAATAGTACATCACTAGATACGTTTGCAAAACTTGTTGAAAATCACCTCCTGTCATTATCACATACTTCAAATGTTATCCTAAATAGTTAACTTCATGTTTAGTACTACATTTTTCGTTCATATCATTGTTTCTGTGCGATGCTATGTGCGACATGCCTACCCTATCAGTATGATCATATTTTCCAGGCGTCGATGATCTGTGTATAACTGTCTGACATTTTTAGCCATATAGTCCTTTTCACCCTGTTATGTTTTGTACTAAATGCCCTTCCTGTTAAAATTTCTAGTGGATTGACAGTATGTATAAATAAACAAATAAAATAGAATAATTAAATAAAACCTTTTGAAACTGTCTGAAGGCATTTACCCAGGAATAGTTTACAAGTACAATGGAGGCCGCTAGTGTTTGCTCAACCCGCCAACCATTCTTTTTTGCTTGAATTATAGAGAAGCCACCCTAATTAAAATAAAAAAAAAACATTTAGACGTAAGTGGGGTATCCACTCCCTTAATTGTTTCTCCAAACGTTTGCTAACAAGACAACCTCTCGTCTTCAACGAATACCTATTGCGTCAATATTCTCTCTACACCACTATTAGCGACATGATGAATAGAAAATTGTTTTCTTTTCACAGCTCAGCTCTTAATTTGTCACAGTTCAGCTCTTTCTTTCTTCTTCGGTAGAGCATATTATGTTTTCTTTAGCAACTATATGATTTCTCTGAAATGCACTGTTTACTTCCCCACATTAATTATTTAGGTTCTAAATAGGACGAAATCATACACAGCACACAGCTCACTGCTTGGAAAAGAATTTATTCCTATTTCGTAGACTTTTATACTTGGTTACTAACTTTTAATTCGGGTAACAGCTCTACTTGTTTATCTTCGCTCTGTAGAAGTTCTGGGTTTTAATTCAGGTGTTTGTTGGAACAGGCCTGTTTTCGAGAAAGATTCGGCAACACATCGTTGGAGACCGTCACAGACAGCAGGGCTGTCGCTATTAAGGCTATCAAAGAATTTGGTTGGATGTAAATGATGACCCACAGTCGGACGATCCCTGAATAAAATGTGCGACGTAACAACATGGTTTGCTGTATTTATTACATGGTATAGTATGTTATGACAATGTGTAGCGTGACATGGAAACTAAAGATATAATATATATATACATAGGTTTGCTAAAGCTAGCGGAACGTATATATTGGTATGATATGGTAGAAATCATATTGTGTGATGGTATGGTATCCCTAGCACAATAATGTGGGCCGCAGTCTGAGACATGTAGGCAAAGGGGCTGTTGCAACCATAATGATATCGATAGGACCAAAGTGGGCAATACTATTTGGGTTTTATTATGTTCTTGCTATATGGGCCTAATATCTGCATTTAACGGCGAACACAGACCACAATCCAGCATCCAGAAGACAAGGGTCCTTTGTCGGATATATGAGGGATGCTCCAATCAAAATATGGGCTCTATGTGGGAAAGCCATTGTCCAGCCGAAATTCGACCGCCCACCCTCAATCGCAGTAGGTATTACACCGCCAAGCACGGAAAAAAGAGCGTACTAGCATTCTCCCCACATGGTACATCGTAGGTTACTCGAGGGGAGGCGGATAATGAATGGCATAAAAATTCGGGCAAGCAGTCATAAATCTGAATAAAGGTGACCAACGGTAAGAGTTCCCATATCGGCTGTAGTGCTGAAATACGGGGCTGTCCACATGTCACCAAATCTGTCGCTTATAAAAATATGCTGACAGGCGCAACACCAAGGTAGGTCTAGCTGCAAAAAATAACACAAATAACACGAACATAAAACACAGTCTGTTTTGTTTACTGCAATTCACGCCGCTCAAGCAGGCGCCAGTGGTCGCTCTGCCGTGACTATAGAGAAGGGAGTGCAGAGAAATACTAGTGTGTGAACGTAACTGTGTGGAAGAAAAAAGTGATTTTTATTATGCCTAAACTTAAACGCACATATCTCTCATGAACATTGACCTTATTACAGCTCGACCTAAAATACATGAAAACAACGCTGCAATTGGGTATCACTATAGGAATATATTATGCCTCAGCCTCACAGAGCTTTTCAGGGTTTCAGGCCGACTATAGAACAGACGGCACATGAATGTTGAGCTCCTTAGTGCAATCACTGTGTGTTATCAACCACTGAAGCCGGCAGTCGGTTTTCGTGGCAGAAGTTAGATCATGAGTAGCAATGGTCGTATTTATACAGTTTCACTGTCTTACTATGTGAGCGCGCTAGCCGACTTTAGTTCCAACCGTTTAAGTATGTTTACCCTTATATGATGCGGTGAGTGTTATCGCTCCTTTTATAATTTGTTTAAAATTGGTTCATAGAAATTTCTATGGGGGGAAGATATCACACGTAGAACGTAAAACGGGCCCAGCGGCGAGCACCTTTACCGATCAAACAGCAACGGGCCAAAAACAAAAGGCTAATAGCACGTCGCTTCTCCCACATTGTCAGGAATGAAAGCGCTGTCGAGACTGCTTCGAAATGTCGGTTCAATCCATGTACATTGGTAGAAGGGTCATTTTTTTCAAATCTGCAAATCTTATAATTAATAACTTTCATTGCTGTATATAGAAGCAAAGTTTTGAGGCACGGCATCCCTTATATTTGTCAAGAGCCTGTCCTGAAATCTGGCCGTGAAAATAAATGCATGGGAACCACCGCTGCTTTAGAACTAGATGCAAAATAGAGAGGTACACTGAACTTGACGAGGTTCTCTGCACACATTTGACTGGTATCCATTGTTCTATTGACTTTATAAGATGATCCAACCCCCATATCTTCTGATTTTCATTTCTAGCGAATGAGAACGCGTACAAACGTATATCTGAAAGCCGTTTTGTTGTTTTATGGAGCAGTTAGCGCAGAGCTTGGAGCGAGTATAATAAAACGTGCGACGTCTAGCATTGAGGAGAAAGGAGAAATAACAATGTAACTAGGCAGGCAACGTCTGTCCGTTGTGCCTATCAACAACATAAATGTCCGTAAGATTTCGGCCTTATAATAACACCTGTGAAGTTTAAGGCACGCATACGGAAACATACGTCAAGTTGTCACGGGCACAGAAATGCAAGGAAGAAACGCGCCAGAGGTCGCTGTGACAGCTCAATCGCACTCGAATCTTTTTCTTTAGGAAACCAAGTTGGCTCAACAAGCAGCGTGGTTGGAGTATCAGAGATCACTTTCGAACACGAATAATAAGAGAGCAGAAAGAAACTGTACGATTTTTCAAAAACGCTTTTAAAAGAGCCGCCCGCGTTTATTTTTGGTACTGAAACGGTGTCTTTCTTTTGATCACACTGCCAGATTGAAGGAAAGATGATGGTAACTTGCAAGTACCTCGTATTAGCGCTATCAACACTGTCAGATTTAATACAGCTAACTGAAGGTGCAACGGGGTGCCACTTCAAAGCCTACAAGAATGGTAAGCCTATCAGTTAAAATCTGCTCCATATGGGAATGCAATTCGGGACCGTTTGGAGAACTACGATTGCTAAAGGCGCACGGTCTCTCTACAAGTAAGAGAAACAGAGTAGTTTTTACACGTTTACGTGTTATTGAGCAGCAAAATTTTTCTTAGGCAATAGTGATTTCTGCCATCATTTGACCAGTGAATACATAAAGAGTAGCCTAAAAATAATACCGTAGTTTGCGTAAGCTCTCCACACTATTACGGTAAGTAGTATCGATGCATCCGTAAAACAACGTGATCATACTCTGACCTTAAGTACTCAGATTATTTGACAAGTTTCTGTATCGATTATTGGAATTGACGGAGCGGTGACGAATAGCATGTATTTCACAGGCGTAAACTTCTGCAAGCTTAAATAGCTTTCTGAAGTTAAAACGAGGTTGAAGAACAATTTTTACCACAAAATGTGTATATTATTGCATAAACACTCGAAACAGCACTTTAGAGACGATGGAAAATATTAAGCTCAACTGCTTCTCTAACCATTGTACATCGAAAGTGGTGTATTGTGCTCTAAGCATATGCGTGAACATTCTGTACACAATTCTTTGTCTATTTTCCCGCCGTTGTATTTTGAGTTCAATGGGGGAAATAGTGGCCCAGCAACGGTGCACAAAGGCGTTTCAGAATCAGAGGAGCAGATGACTCGCCTAGAATGTTTTCGACTCACATATTTCAAGACGACAAATCGTATTTGGCATCTTAAGTTTTCATTGTTTCCGCACAGGTATGGCAAGTTTAAAAAGTCAATAAAAAGACAGCTATCTTGTAACTGATTTCATAGCGTGCGACGATCATGCAGCGGCATATTGATAGTTTCTATTCTATTCTATTTTCTATTCTCAGAGTAATCGTATTTTTATAGTGCGCTTAGAGGCAAAAAACATAACCCGCATTGACAAGTAGGCTTACACAGGAGCGGGTGTACAGACCTGGGATCTCAATCATCGATTGAGTTATGCGCATGGTACTTGGCAGCATGATCACCCGTAGGTGTTTTCGACATTGCTTATATGTTTGAAAACCTCTGCTCTCCGCGCCTTCTGCAAAAGAAGCGCAGGAACAACTCTGAGCTCGAGAACAGTGGTAATAGCCCTGCCGACTAAATAGTTGTGAAAAACTCGCTGCAGTACGTGTCAAAATGATGCGACGATTGGCAGAGGGCCTCAAGCTGAAAAAAAAAAACTGTCTGCATGACAGTCACTAGAAAAAAACATCCATTAAATTTCACTCATGAAATCGAACGTAACATACTCACTAAATGTAGAATACTTCAAGTATCTTGGTGTGATTATTGACTCCGATTCACGATGGAATAAGCACGTGACACATTACGTCAAAGGCGTATTCTGCTCTTTACCCGACTAGACGTTCCATTCGACTTACTTCACCGGAAACAAAACGTTTGGCATATACTTCACTTGTCCGTGCTGTAATCAGTTCAGTTCAGTCATTCAGTCGTGTCCGACTCTTCGTGACCCTATGGACCATGTCACGCCACGCTTTCCGGTCTCTCACTATCTTCTTAACATCACATAGCTTCATCTGCAATGCCTCGAGAATGCCATCTAACCATCGCGTTCGCTGCCTACCCCTTCTCCGGCGTCCCTCAACCTTTCCCAACATCAAATCTTTCTCCAGCGACTCCTCTCTTCTCATCAGATGACCAAAGTAGCTGAGCTTTAACTTTAGAATTTGACCCTCCAATGAGCAGTCAGGGTTTATGGTCGACAATATTGACTGATTTGATCTTCTGGCAGTCCAAGGAACTCTCAAGAGTCTTCACCAGCACCACAATTCAAACAAGTCAATTCTTAGGCGGTCCGCCTTTTTCACAGTCCAACTCTCGCATCCATACAACACAACTGGAAAGACCATAGCACGAGTTATACGGATCTTGGTTGGCAGACTAATGTCTCTGCTCTTTACTAGGCGGTCAAGGCTAACCATTGCTCTCTTTCCCAGAAGCAGGCGTCTCCTATTTTCATGGCTCCAGTCTCCTTCCGAGGTAATCTTGGAGCCCAAGAAGAGAAAATCTGTCACGGCTTCCACTTCTTGTCCATTGACGCTCCAGGACTTGATAGGGCAAGACGCCATAATCTTTGCCTTTTTAATGTTCAGTTTAAGCCCAAACTTCTCACTCTCTTCTTGTACGCGCATCAGAAGTATCTTGAGTTCCACTTCACTTTCTGCCATTAAAGTGGTATCATCCGCATATCTAAGGTTGTTGATACGTTTTCCAGCAATCTTCACTCCAGCTGAAGACTCGTCCAGACCGGCCTTCCTCACGATGCACTCTGCATATAGGTTAAATAGGCAGGGCGACAGTATGCAGCCTTGCCTCACTCCTTTTTCAATCGGAAACCAATCAGTAAGACCATGCCCAGTTCTGAATGTGGCCTCTTGTCCTTCATACAGGTTCCTGAGGAGACAGAGGAGGTGAATTGGAACTCCCATCTCTTGGAGAGCTTGCCACAATCTGCTGTGATCTACGCAGTCAAACGCTTTCGCATAATCAATAAAGCAGAAGTAGATGGGTTTCTGGAACTCTCTTGCTTTTTCCATGATCCAGCGAAGGTTGGCAATTTGGTCTCCAGTTCCTCTGCCCTTGCGAAACCCAGCTTGGACGTCGGGAAGCTCCCGATCCACATACTGCTGCAGCCTTCCTTGGAGGATTTTCAAGATCACCTTGCTAGCATGCGAAATAAGCGCGATCGTGCGGTAGTTGGAACAATCTTTGGCACTGCCTTTCTTTGGAATGGAGATGTAATAGAATACGCTATTATTATCTGGATACCCCACAACAAACAACAGATTAATAAATTGGAGAGCGTCCAACAAAAACTGCCCGATTTATCTTCAATATATACAGTCATCATGACTCACCCACCCTGCTTCTGCAAAAAGCCGGCCTCTCTACGATCCACACACGAGCCAGATTGCTGAGGTTCAAGTTTCTTTTCCTCATTTTAAACAATAAGAACAAACTTGATAAGACCAGACATTTACTTGAGCCTGGTACACGTGTCACAAGAGCCAAACATGCATAGCATCTATCCGAATATAGATATCATACTGATACATTCAAGTTTTCATTTTTTGCAAATGCGATTTTATGAAGGGAATACGTTACCTCCCGAAATTTTAAACCAAGTGTGCCTTGAAACTTTTCTATCGCAATCAAAAAGCTATTTTGAATAATTGTAAACACATTGTCACCATGTGCGAAAATTATTTTTTTATAACAGTGAAAAGGTTGCTTCTCTGCTGTGTGTCGTTTTTATGTTTACGTACTCTTTCATATGCATTTAAGGCCGAACTTGTTACGGCCTCAAAGTGAGGCTAACACTGTGTAATAAATAAAATAAATAAATTAACGAAGATGTAGAAAAGGTCAAGTCTCCTTCGCATACGTAAGCTCTAGCATACACACTTCGGTATACATGATAATATTGGTCCATATAAAGTATTTGTTTGTCTGAAGATCACTCGATAGTGACTGTAAGTTCACATCAAAGAAAGCGAAATCTGAAACAGATGGTGATGTGCATATTGCACTAGAAAACGTGGCTCTTTAGGATCTGAAATTATAAGCTTCAGCAGTCCCATGCAGCACAAGACAGTGGCGCAATATTGTTAATGTATTGACAAACGGTGGTCCTATAGAGGCCCAACTTTGCGGCTGTCTGACCAACATCAGTCAAGCCAATCCACAACACATCCAACGAAGGACCAAGGTTCACGGTGTTCACCCAATGTTGGTGCTACCGTTCTAGAACGTTGGCGATGTTGGACCAGTTTATCCGACACTTTCCCGATATTGGTGCAACCGCCTTTAGAAAATGGCTACATTGGACCAATTTGCGTTACGTTCACCCAATATTGGTTGCGCCACCTCTAAGAATTGGCTACATTGGGCCAATTTTTACTGTATGCTCCCATTATGGGCTGTGCCGGTCTTAAGCACTGTCTATACTGGACTACTTTTTCTGGTCTCATTCCAATATTTGCCAAACCGTTCTAAAAAACAGCCGACAATAGACCACATTGTCCCTTGATATCCCGATATTGTTTCCTCCACGTTGTGGCCTGGCTATACTTAATTTCAAAATAATATTTAGTGTTATTATTCAAATCAAAACAGGGATCGATGTTCGCATACTTTAATGCAGGCGTACTAGAACCAATTCAATGCAATTTCTCAGAGAGAATTTTATTTGTTATTTGTTATTTTGTTTGTTATTTTTGTCTCTATAGCCTTTTTATTCCACCATGAGCCATAGGCCACAGCACAGAGCGTTACACGTATATTAACGGAATGTTCGGAGCTGTTTTTGGAGAAACAGATGGCTGATCTCCGCGATTTTCGCTTGAATGTAGCAGCAGGGAGAGGTTATATATAATTAAATATGAAGTCAGGGATCTATATTTCTATATTTTATTGCGCGTATGCTAGAAGCCATCTCATGGAATTTCTGGAAAATGCCGTTGAGTCAAATTCCATTTAAACGCATTCATAGCATAGCTGTAGAAGCTAAAATTCGCTTTTGCCCGTCCATTTGGTGTACAACTGGTATTCCCATGCACGCTAATATATAGGCACTTGAGTTCCCGAGAACACCGCGTAATTTGCCTTTACACCTAATTGGGAAGGAAGAGAATGTTAAAAACAAAACATGGCATTATTAAGGTCTGTTTTGCATAGCGGCGGCCAGTGAGTTGTTTTGCATATAGAGGCCTATTCCCCCAGACTTCATGAAATCTAAAATGGGCTGCAACCTGACGCGCCTTGTGGTCTATATGCATCTGTATTGCTTACCACGAATAAAAAAAATTGACTTTTACAACACCGTATTGTTCAAGCAATACATATCAACACTGGGTGGGGCATTTGGCGCTCTATTTTGTCTTGGTTGCGCAAGGAGTTTCACTGCAGCAATTTATGAAGCACGCATATAAGCCACGAGAACGGCAATGGGAGTCGCCCCGTGCACGCGATAAAATTCCACATGTCGCGCCATGTAACAACAGGTTTTCCCGCGTTCTTTGACGAGGTATTTCTTTTCTTGCCTACCGATGATGATTATTTTTTTCTTTTCTGCGTAAATAATTGCACTCTTGCGGAATGTTTGTCGATTGGCACGGGCATAGGCTTTTGCATCTCTGTGTGTTCTGGCTAGTAAACGTGGTATTTAATGAACAAATGCATCACGGGAAGTTAATAGTTGTATTTGTTATCATTTTTGTTCGTTTTGGTTGTTTCTTGCAGGAAGCTGTAATACATTTGGATTCAGTATCTGGTACAGCGGATCACCCTATGTGGGTGTAGGTTAGTGACGCGTGGACGGGCAACATAGTAATAAGATTCGGCCAACCTGCTAAACTTCTTGCTCAAAAAAAAAGAAAAAGCTATGGTTTCTTGGATCTGCGAGAAAAAGAATGGATTGACGATAAGTGTTGGTTGGATGTGTGAATTCCTAGTTTAACAAAACGCCCACACCTGAGTGCATTACTGTTTTAATAAGTGTTTTAGATCTGTAGTTTTTTCTGAGCAGCCTTTTTATTCCACCATGAACCAACAGGCCATAGCACACTGTCGCACATTTAGCAGTATTTATAGATACTTTGAACAAATAAGTGGCTGAGTTCATTGTAAAGTAGTAGAAGCAAGAGGTTGTATAATAAAAAAAACAGGAAGGAAAATATTCGGGGCTGGTGGAATGAACGAGACAACTAGTAGACACTAAGAGGAAATAAAAGAAAGCAGTGGTAGGATGAAGGAGCAGGTTAGACGCATAGTAAAAGTATTACAAAGTGTGTATATGAGCTCGCAATCCACGCCCGTAATTGTCAGCAATTGCTGTAACCCGCGTAACGCGTTTAGCTGGTTTAGCCCGCGCGCTCACAGCTCGGAAGAAAGAGGGAGGGAGGGAGGGGGGGCGCACTCACTTCGCGCACGAAGTTTTGCCAGTGACTGAACAATCACTGAAATGCCATCTCCAACACTCCCTTCCCGGCCGACCCCTTTCCCTGTAGATTTCTATCCCCCGCCTTTTTTTCTTTGTGTTTTACAAGCTCACCCTTCGAACCTGTTTTCTCTCTCGCCAGACTGCATGCTGCACCATTCAGTCGCCCTCTGTCTCTCCCTCTATCTTCGTGTGGGAGAATAGGGTTTTGTGAGTTGGTCGGGGTGCTCTTCCCGCGCACTGCTTCTTAGTCACCTATATCCCCCCCCCCCCCCTCTTCTACATATTCTTGTGTTGATGTGCGTGGCATGGGGGCTCTCGATGACCGGCGCTTCGGGACTCATGCACCTACTCGGCAGTGCTCGCTGCTGCGCACCCAAGATCCGTTTTTTTTTGTCAGTCCCTGGGTTGCTAGAGATAAAGGGAAACGTACTTGCCCATCGAAACAGGCGCTCTTGGCCAGCGTTGCCATCTGGTGAAATTTGCCACCAGATTTCGGCCCAGAGCTTGCAGCTAATATCCCTAATCTATCGTGCTCTGTTAATGACCCGCGTGTTCATGACACTTTCTTACTGCAAGCCATTGACGATTGTGAAATCACAGCAATCGTGAAAACTCTCGCCGC
The DNA here is from genome assembly GCA_023969395.1 of Amblyomma maculatum. Taxonomy (NCBI): domain Eukaryota; kingdom Metazoa; phylum Arthropoda; class Arachnida; order Ixodida; family Ixodidae; genus Amblyomma; species Amblyomma maculatum. The sequence continues at coordinate 738,609 of JAJIZL010000111.1, forward strand.
AAACAAGGCAACAGGACATGACGGGATTACAGTGAGAGCGTTAAAAGACAACATTCACCATCTTGCACCATTCCTGGCAACACTAATGAATCACGCAATTTACGAAGGTATTTATCCGAATATTTTGAAGATCGCTAGAGTTACACCAGTTTACAAAAAAGGGGATTGTAATGATCTAGGCAGTTACCGTCCAATCTCGGTTTTGAGTATCATTAACACTGTGTTCGAAAAACTTATCGCAAAGCAACTAAATGACTACTTGGAGAAAACTAGAATCATATCTCACTGTCAACATGGCTTCAGGACTAACTGGTCTACATCTACAGCAGTAATGGCATTGTCTCAGGAGCTATGTTCATCTTTGCATAATAATGAAATGTCCATAGCCTTGTTCCTAGACGTAAAGAAAGCATTTGATACTGTTAATCATAACATTTTAATTCAGAAGCTAGAGCACTATGGTTTTAGGGATTCCACTCTTGATTCTTTACTAGCTACCTTACCAACAGAAAACAATTTGTTCATCTAAAACACTTCAAATCATCTCGACAAGCTGTCTGTGCTGGAGTGCCCCAGGGGTCAGTTTTAGGCCCTGTGCTGTTTTCTATTTATGTCAACGACTTTCCTCTCTGTTTGCAGAATTCAAAAACGGTGATGTACGCTGATGACACTGCAATAGTTTTTACAGGCAAAACTCTAACTGAAATTGAGGCTAAGACACGCGACTTAAGAAACATCTCTGCATGGTTTAAGGCAAATAAAATGACATTGAATGCTGTGAAAACAAAGTACATCCTGTTTAGGTCAAGGCACAAACATATCACAGATACGCGATTACATATTTACCTCGACAATGTTTTAATCGAGCAAGTTGACACCATTAAATACCTCGGCGTAACCCTAGATAAGAACCTTAATTGGCATGAACATATTGATAGCCTGTGTTCCAAGCTTGCTTCAGCTTGTTACATTCTATATAGAACATGGGGGCTGCTAGACATATCTGTGCTGAAGATAATTTATTTTTCTCTTTTTCACTGCCATTTGACGTATTGCTGCGATTCATGGGCTAGCACATACAGATCTCACATTCATCAAGTTATCTCTTTGCAGAAAAGAGCACTAAGAATATTAACATACTCTAATAGGTATCAGTCCAGTGCTCCTTTGTTCAATAGGTTACAGGTTTTGCAGTTTCCATTGTTATATGAAATGAGAATCGCAATGTTAGTAAATAACATTATACAAAATAACTACCCGCTTTCAATTAATATTTTTGTGTTGCCTATCAAGAGCACTAGAAATGCTAGCAATATTAACTTTAATTACCCGGTAACCCGCAATGCCTATGGTCAGCGCCTAATTCAATACTGCGGGGCGAAAATATGGAATAGTGTACCACTCGAAATTAAAATGGCTAACAATTTCCTGTTTTCAGTTAAGCGCTTCTACTTCTCGATGATTGAGAATTATATTTGTTGATCTTTTTATATCTGCTGTTGAGTGTTGCTCGCTATTACTTTGTTCACTGATCATTTATAACCGAGTCTTATGTTGGTGTCTTCTGTTGCTGTTATAACAAATGTGTACAATGGGCCTATACTAGCTTCGGCTATTGGCCCAGCAGTTTTTGCAAACGTTTTGTATATGTTATGTGAAAATAAAGAAAAGAAAAAGAAAAAAAAGAAAACGAAATCTGGGGAATTCTTAGAGCTCCTGGTGTCCAAGTCCACGAACTGCTACACCAGACAAAATCTGGTGATATCTGGGGAAAACCACTCACCGGCGCTGCTGATCCTAAAGTTTACCACTAGGCGGCGCAAGCGGCCGCTCAATCTCAAGAGATGTATTTGTATGTGTCTATCCATCAGTTACAACTTACTTGCCAGGTTGCTGCACAGTGCTACCGCTAGGGTTTCCTGCATCGTTCCATCTAGAGACTAGAATCTAGTCCCAGTCCCATCCATGTAGCGTGTTGAAACGGTTGCAACCGCCGCTGCGCCTGCGTTTTTGTATCCACGTGGTCTCGTGTTTACATCATTCCGCTGGTGTTTATATCGTGGTGTTGTGCTTCGGATAGCGGATACAACAAACGACGTTCAGCCTTCGTGAAACCGGTGTCCTACGATCCACTGCAACTTCTCAGGTAAATACATCGCGATTTGGTAAATGTGGTAATTAAGGCTGAGCTACATGCACGCGGAAATTCACGCGAAATTCACGTGGCACGCGTCGCGCGAAGGCTTCGCGCAAACAGAAATGCATGTGTAACTTGGCTCGACCGTCGCTCGGATCTGCCGAAATAGAAAATTTCGCTCGTTTTTCTGGAAGTGCATGCGCGGTCATCCAATAACTTTAAAGTTGAACGCGAAGCGTACGTTACTGCCGCTCATTTCGCATGCCTTCTTTCTTCTGCGGTGATGCATTGTAATCGTGCGTTACTCTGTAAATTTTTCGCTTTGTATGAACAATGGTGAATGGCCAAGGATTCGAAGAACGTCTAATGGCAACCAAAGAAAGAAGAGATTACGTGACTACTCGTATAGTGCAAGTTAACACATGTTAAATGCTCCAAATTCGATACGATTTGTTGTAAATTCATTTTATTTATGTTGTCGCGAAATACTTCCAATTCTAGCAATAGTTATGACTGTAATTGTTGCATTTTCCAATAGCTTTGCGGTATACTATGCCAGCAACACAGAGCATCGTCGCCGTTTTGCCAGTTTCGCGTTGCCGTCGGTTCGCGCTGTCGCGTGCATGCATCTTCCTCAGTAGGCGACGGAGCGAACCGTGCGTGATCGCTTTCGCCGCGCCGCTTCGTCGCGTCACTCTCTTTTTCGCTCACATGTAGCTCAGTCTTTATTTGCTTGTGTTGCTTTATTTATAGCATTTGCCCCAAATTCCCCGATTCTTTTTGCAGACTCAACCGGAGCACACTGTCGCTATGAGCAATAGAAGCAAGTCTGAAAAGAGTTTGACGGCTTCAGAAGGAGACGACGATTCAGAATGTGCCAAGACCGTGAAAAGAGCTGGAAAATTCTATGAAGACAACAGGAAGTATCTTGAATCCTGGGAAAAGGAATTCCCATGGTTGATCAGTGTGACGGCACAAGGTGCTAAGCTTCCATTTTGCAAATTATGTCGGAAATCACTTCAACCACACCGCGGCACCCTGACCAAACATGCGCAGGGTGCTCACCACAGAAAAGTTGTCAGGTCTGCATCATTTTCGAAGACAATGAATTTCACAAAAAAGCCAGACCTCTCCGACGATCTGAAATGTGTGGAGTTGGAATTGGCTCTTACAACGTGCTGCCACTGCCCCATCTTGGCGATTGATCATTTAGGGGAAGTGATAAAAAAAATGGCAAAGGAAGCACTCTTGAGCACCTACGTCTTCATCGCACCAAGTGCACTGCTTTGATCAACTCTGTGTTGTCCCCCTCTCTTCGAGACGAAGTTATGGCTGACATCAAAGGCAAGAAGTTCTCTCTGATGCTGGATGAGACCACAGACGTCACGACTGAGAAGTTGCTTGCAATGTGTACACTGTATTTCAGCGAGAAATCCGGCGAAGTTGCAACTGCCTCCTTGGGGCTTTATCCAGTTATTCATGCTACTGGTGAGGCACTTTATCAGATTGTCAGGGGTGCCCTTTCTGAGTATGGGATGTGTCTTTCCGATTGTGTTGGCATTGCCTGTGATGGAGCTGCTGTAATGGTTGGGGAACACAACAGTGTCTTGTCACGAATCAAGCAAGAGTCTCCTAATTGCATTCTGAACAAGTGTGTCTGCCATTCCTTGGCGCTCTGTGTGCAAAAGGCCTTTGAAACCTTGCCTTCTAGTCTAGGCTACCTCCTAACTGAAATTCCAAGATGGTTTTCAAACAGTACACTCCGACGCCATGCTTACAAAGAACTTTTTGAAGAACTGAAAGAAGAAGAAATGGGAGCACAAAATGAAAAGAAGACTGGACACATGCCATTTTTGAAGCTGTCTGGCACGCGATGGCTTGTTCGAGGACGTGTTATAAAGAGATTCCTCGAACATTGGAATGAGTTGAAGGCTTACTTTAAGTTAGCCATGCAAGAAGGAATGCAAGAAGTAAGATACAAGGCTCGATTGATCCACGACATGCTACACGATGGTACCAACTATCTTTATTTCATATTTTTGTCGCCCGTCGTCACAGAGTTTGAGAAAATCAATGCCTTCTTCCAGTCAGTGAACATTGATCCAGACACTATGTTCAAAGAGCATGACTTGCTTCACCGAACGCTTAAGTCAAGAATTTTCAACAGACAAGGCCATAAGCTTTCCTTGACAATGACAGACTTTGGAGCTCAGTTTGTCAGTGAACTTCTCCGTTGCAAGCATCAGGATGCTATCCTCAATGAAGCTACCGTGCAAGGGTTCAAGCAACGCTGCCAAGACTTTCTCAGTGATTTGTTAAAGAAAGTGGAGAAGCGTCTTCCTGCCAATTAAGCAATTTTCAAAGGCATGAGTGGACTTCATCCTTCACGAGTCTTGTCTCAGACTGCAAGACTTTCTGTTGCGCAACTACCACTTCACCACCTAATTGCAGATAACCTGGACGTTATTGAAGTCCAATACAGGAAAATTATCATGCATCTATGGAGTGAGGAGGCAGTCTTCGACGGCAAACTTCCAGAGAATTCTGTGTCATTCTGGGCCGGAGATTTTAAGTATGAGAATGCCATAGGTGAAAAGCCCTACATGGAACTAGCATTGTATGCACTGGCCTGCCTTTCGTGCCCAGTATCAAATGCCACAGTGGAGCGGGTCTTCAGTCAAGTAACATGTGTGAAGACAAAGTACCGCAACAAGATGTCACTGAAGACTTTGGATGCCATTGTACGGATTCGGTCAACATTAGCCTCCAGGCAGATGTGCTGCGTGAAATTTGTCATCACCGATGATATGCTACGCAGGTTCACCTCAAACATATATGATGCCCAAAGTGACGATTAGGGGCTGCACGACATGCTTTCATTTTAATAAAATAAGTGATGACAGCTGATTCTTGGTCATTTTTAAGCATTTTAGAGAAATTTTGGAATCTGGGGAAATATTGCCGAGGTTCTGGTGTCCCGGCCACTTTCCAATCTGGCAACGCTGCTCTTGGCTCTGAATCCTTCCTTTACATTTACCTTGTGAACGGCAAAGAAGACGCTCGTGCAGTGTCTCTGGCCGACGGCTTTTGTAATTTAAGTGTTAAATAGTTTTCGTTGTTTGTGTTAATGACCGCGTCTCCGTATCGTCACTGCATCCTCCAGCAAGAGTCACCGTCCCACGATTCAACTCAGCATATTTGGAGGTGTTCTTAGACTGCGGAAACGAAAAGCCTCATCTGGCATGTTGTGAGAGCGCTTACGGTCTCAAAAGCTCTGCCAGGAAGACTCTACATGTGAGTAACCCCGCACTTTCATCTCGTCATACGCTGGGAAAATACTACAGTATATGGGACAATTTGCACATTTTTACAGGAATAGAGAATGAGAATATTGGGACAAGTTCTCGATACCAATGAGAACTCTCAAGCTTGGCATGTGCGCAAACCAACGCTGAACGAATGGTGAGAATTTTAATTTTCGTCTTTAGTACGGACCATCTTTGTCATGTCGTCTACCATCTGTTGCGACAGCGTGCACGTCGGTCATCCACTGGAAATAAGAAGCGCTTGCTCTTGCAATGCAGCAGTTCACATGCAAATGATCGTCAATTTTGTCATAAGCGGCGGCATTGAAGCCAAATATTTCGAAATTGAAACATAGTAGTTCTTCCTGCTTGAGCCGCCGCAACCGCTCATAATTGCTTTTTTTTGCAACGTAGCGGCAGAAATAGCGAACGTTTTCATTTGCATTTATTCTCCCTAAGGAAGTGCGTAATGCTTGTGTACCGTTTCTTTTTCTATGCCAAATTTTAGGCCCCCATTAATTGCTCAAGGTGCACCACTCGGCAAGGTCCTTGCTGGCGTAGATATGTGTGTGCTTTCAATTACGCTGTACAAAACAAAGCTGCATTGAAATTTACGCCTTCTGCAGATTTCACCACCTATGCGAGCGTGTGCATGTAATTACAAAAATAAATTGTTCTAGAAAGGTATACCATTCTACCTTTCTTCTCTTCAGAGCGAATGGGTACCAGGCAGCAGCTAGTCTAATTTGTTAATTAGCGTAGATCTCAATTCCAAAAACAACAAGGAATGTTCACTTTTTTACATTTCGTATCTATTGCTACAATTTTATTTCCTGCTCTTTTTCATTTTTCACAACCTTTCCGTCGTTTTGTATACGGAGATAATTATGACCTTGGTGTAATTATTTATGAAGTTATCTGAAATTTTACAGCTGGAAAGAACCAGTGAAAGAGATGAGAAGATGCCCTTCAATCGGAGCCGAGCTCTGCTACCTTTCGAGTCCATCTGTTGTTAATTGGCTCTGTTGCAGATTTCCAGCCGCCTACAATGTCATCTCGCCATAATTGTTTGAAATGACATGTATGCTCATCTTTTATTGCTTGTGTATTTGAACAATTATTCGGATTTCTGCGTTGTTCAGTAACGCTTGTGTTTCGTTTTTTTTTGCAGATTGTGAGAGCAAGGAATGGCTGCTTCTGATTCTCAGGATTTCATCTTCAAATGGTTGCCGGATTTGCACGCATCCTCTCCAGATAGGCACTGTTCCTATCCCTGCAGAACTTCTGAACCACTGGGCGCGTCATAACGTGGCGTAACCTTTCCTCCCTCGTTGACCCGAGCGCCCTTCGAATAGCACTTCCTCCAGGCATCTTATATATAACGAAGGGTCACCTGTTTGCATTGGGTTGCTTTAAATTGCCTGCAGCTCAACAATGATACGAGAGGGATATACAATTCTGAATAAATGTACTGTGAATATTGAGAGCCTGTTCACAGTTTAATAAAATAGCCAGTAGTTGAACCTTCCATTCCCGTGCGTGTGCCAGGAGGCACTGAATGCATGTATCGAAGTCAAAAAAACTTTTTTTTTTCTCAATCATTTTGCTGCCTGTTTTTAAATGCGCTGCTGTTTCTTGCGAGTAAAAATATTTATTGCACTGGTTGCCACAGAAAGATCGGAATGAGAGGTTTAAATGTGCCCTCCTTACACTTTCAAATAGAAAAATTTAGTTTCGTAATTATGTACGATAAACTGCTCCACGGCTTGTAAATGCCTACGAAATACCCAGGTTTAATATAGGACATGAATGGAAGAGCCATTTAAATGACAATATAGGAAATTCACGGTTTTCCCAACCTTGGAATGCCAATGGATTAGGAAGGCCGTCATAATTGGGCTATGAATAGAAGCGCCAGTAGTAAACGCATATTGGTAGCGCCATAGTGGATTAACGCTGGACCAGTGAAAGAAAGAAACGATGGTCCAATGTAGGAAAAAGTAGTAATTTCGTCGACAGCCAACGTAGGGCTGATATTGGAACACCGGTTTTCCAACATTGGACCACCGATGGTCCAATAGTGGCGTGCTGCTTGGGGTGTTCTCACGGTTTTTTGTATAGTTCAGTTTGGATGCTGACTCAAGTAATCAGTTTTGCGGAAAATAAGGTCCACATTTCTGTTATAAAAATAACTAACTGATTATGTTCCTAATACTTTTCCCCGGGGTGCGCTAAATAATAGACTTTCCAGATTTTTCTCTTCTATGCTTATATCAAATGCAGAATGCTGAGCTACGGATTGTGAGAATTTGGGGCGGTTATTACTGCTCTAACGGTGGAGTTTTCACTTGAGTATTTGATGCGATGACTTGAAAAAAACTGCAGAAAGACTTGCATTATGTCTTCGCACTAGGCGTAGCTTATTGTTCCTGAAATGTGGAGGATAAGGAAGGAATGAATTAAATAGAACTGAAATCACCCGATAAGAATCGCAGTAAAAAGTTCTTTTTTCGTCTGCATTACGTTATACTTTATAAACTAAGGCTTGTGAAAAAAGTCAATTTGCGCCACGGTAGTCGGGCAAGGTGGTCGATATAAGGAAGTATAACATGGACAAAATTGAGCATGCAGTAAAAAACGGGGGAAGCCTTAAAGCGGTAAAGAAGAAATTGGGCATAGGCAAAAACCAGATGTATGCGATAATGGACAAGGCGGGCAACGTCTTCACTAATATGGGAAAGATAGTCAAAGTAGCCGAGGAGTTCTATACAGATCTCTACAGTAGCCAAAGTAGTCAGGACCGTAATGAGATTGGCGGTAGGGAAAAACAGTCAGACGTTCCACCAGTGACGAAGGATGAGGTCAAGAAAGCACTAGAAACTATGAAAAGGGGGAAATCAGCTGGAGAGGATCAGATAACTACAGATTTGCTGAAGGACGGGGGGATATCGTGCTAGAAAAACTGGCCACCCTGTATATGCAGTGCCTGGTGTCATCGACTGTACCGGAACCGTGGAAGAACGCAAACATTATCCTCATTCACAAGAAAGGGGACTCTAAGGACCTTAAAAATTACAGACCAATCAGCTTACAGTCTGTTACGTATAAGGTATTTACTAAGGTAATCACTCATAGAATCAGGACAACCTTAGACTGCAATCAAGCAAAGGATCAAGCAGGGTTTCGGAAACGGTACTCTACTATCGATCATATCCATATCATCAATCCGGTGATAGAAAAATGCTCGGAATATAACCAGCCCTTATACATAGCATTCATTGATTACGAAAAAGCATTTGACTCAATTGAAACCTCGGCGGTGATGCAGGCATTGCGAAATCAGGGGGTAGACGAGCCGTACGTGAAAGTGCTGGAAGATATATATAGTGGCTGCACAGCAACCATAGTTCTGCATAAAGAAAGTAACAAAATTCCCATAAAGAAAGGTGTTAGGCAAGGAGACACAATTTCCCCAGTACTATTCACAGCTTGTTTAGAGGAAGTATTCAGAGACTTGGAATGGGAGCAGTTAGGGATAAGGGTAGATGGTGAATACCTCAGTAATCTGCGATTTGCTGATGACATTGCCTTGCTAAGCAACTCGGGGGATGAACTGCAACTAATGATTGATGATCTGGACAGAAAAAGTAGAAAGGTAGGCTTGAAAATCAATATGCAGAAGACTAAGGTAATGTTCAACAGCCTCGGGAAGGAACAGCAGTTTACATTAGGTAGCGAAATACTGGAAGTAGTAGGCGAATATGTCTACTTAGGACAGGTAGTAACCGCAGATCCGGACCATGAAAAGGAAATAACAAGAAGAATAACATTGGGATGGAGCGCATTTGGCAAGCACTCGCAGATTATGACTAGCAGCTTACCGGTATCGCTCAAGAGGAAAGTATACAACAGTTGCATCTTGCCTGTACTCACCTATGGGGCTGAAACGTGGAGGCTAACCAAGAGAGTTCTACTTAAGTTGAGGACAACCCAGAGGGCTATGGTAAGAAAAATGGTAGGGGTAACATTAAGAGATAGAAAGCGTGCAGAGTGGGTCAGAGAAATAACTCAAGTTACCGACATTCTAGTGGAAATTAAGAAGAAGAAATGGACATGGGCAGGATATGTAATGCGAAGAGAGGATAACCGATGGTCGCTGAGGGTAACAAACTGGATTCAAAGGGAAGGAAAGCGTAGCAGGGGGCGGCAGAAAGTTAGGTGGGCGGATGAGATTAAGAAGTTCGCAGGGGTCAAGTGGATGCAGCTAGCACAGAACCGGGTTAAGTGGAGAAATATGGGAGAGGCCTTCGCCCTGCAGTGGGTATAATCAGGCTGATGATGATGATGATGAGTTGGGCTTCTTGATGTGCCATAACGCAGAAAATAGAGACTGTATCTTTTTAAATATGGGGTGGCAGTATAGGAGTAGAACATTGTGAAGAGGCCTCGGATATAACAACTATTGTATTTACGTTATATGTGTAAGGTTTATTCTTGTTAATAATGGATAATATGAGCCACGAGACATATTTTTCTGAATTCACAGCGACAACAAAAATATCTGTAATACAGGCCCATATAAGCATGATGCCTCAGTGAGACACTATTTCATTGAAAGTGAATATTTCATGTACAGACTGAAACAGTTGCAGTGAGAATTGTGAATAAGAGCGAAGTTTCGCTTCTGTGCATCAATCAGATTGCTTGAAAACACAAAGTATATTCAATTAAAGTAGCCTCTCTAAGTGTCTGTTCACTGAGACTGTGATCTAGACCAACGTCTGCCTTTGAAATAAAGGAAGAGGAATAAGTAAAGATGAAGAGCAATGATGCCTTTACGTAGCGTCAGTGAACAGAATAATCCTTTTAGCTCCAGCACGGATTCGATCAATTCCCTTCACGGCAGTCAAATTGTCATTTATTGTATTCCCTGAGTTTATATACGGGGTCAGGGTGTTTACCACTACTGTGTTCTCATACTACAGCATAACAAATATAGCCTCGACCTATACGTACTCCTTTATAAACGCAGTGACTTCAAGCTGCCACCATCCACACAACGTACACTCTGTTTCAGAAAGTTCCTGCAGCTTTAGGGTAGTTTGCAAATAAGACCAGCAGACGAGGAGTCCCTGCTTAGCCCATGCAGCGTCGGATCTCTTGGGGAACTAGAAGCTCAAGAGTAAGGCTTTTAGGCGTAGATTTTCACGTGGCAGTGTCAGATGTTCCTTTGGTGGGAAGCACACGACTTCGCCTATCTCCTCTGCAACGCGACAATAAGAATTCGCTTCTCCGCGTAAGATGTGCAATCACTCGCTTACAAATCACTTCTGCCATCTAAACTCCAATAAGCATCTTTCACATGAAACCAGCACAATACTATTTACATAAACTGTCTGGATGTCATCCAAACTCACCCTACGAGATTCGTCCATTGTTCTTATCGTTATGACTTCAGAGTTTCTGCTTTAAAAGCTGAATCTGAGCTGTAGCCTGATTCTGCACTTCGTCACATACTCATTACTCTATTACATTTGCTACAGGTAATTATCCCTATCTCTTACTCGTGCTAATTACATCATGCCATCATCGTACAATTCTCTCCGCACCAGCCACACGCTTTATGTTGTAGCGCACGTGCCGGATGTCACGATTACTCTGTATCGTCTCTTGCTGTGTATAAACTTTGTTTTATATGTTACTTCTGTCTACGACCCTTACTTTGGCTTGAAACCGACGAATGCTGGCATCCAAATGGCAACACCCTTCTGTCACTACAAGGTGATACACTTCCGGCTGAGCTTGCCAAGCAAGTCGAGGGCATCTGCTTTGCGACCGAAACAGCTACCCCCTCACTTTAAGGGTGTCTGGGAGTGTCGCATCGTTAATAACCTCTGATTATTAATGGGTGACACCGGAACTGTTACTTTTTCAGCATCACTTAAGCTAAATGTTTAAACAGGTTTCCCCTACATATCGCTGACACCATCTCTCCACTACATTTGATAATATCATTTAAGATTTTCAACTTTTTCTGCTCATCCCTACTGAAAATATTGTGCGAGGCTCTGCGTGATTATCTGTGCGTGGTTATCGACCCGCACAGCGCGAGTTTGTGCGTGCGAGGATGTGCGATTCGAGGATGTGCGAGCGAGAATGTGCGAGCGAGAATGTGCGAGCGAGAATGTGCGAGTGAGAATGTGCGAGCGAGGATGTGCGATGTGTGCACGGTGGGAGAACGTGCAACGTGTTCACGGCGCGAAGGCGTGCACACTGTGAAGATTTTTGTACCCGTGTGTGTGTGGCAAAATTTGTGCATAGCTATCAACATTCAGAGTGCATGGATGTGGGCACTCACTTAAGGCCCCAATATAGTCCGACGTAACGCGCACGCGCACGTCGCCCTCCGCGACGTTACGTCGGCGAAAAACCGAAGTCTATAGTCCAACGTCACGGCGTGATGGACGTAGCGAGCGCGAGCCGACGCGGCCCAACGTCGCTGACGCGCAAACAGAATCTCGCCTATTTCTCGCCGACCGCCTCAGCCGCGTCGGCCATCCATCCCAGCATTCCTCACGCGCAGTGAAGATGGCGGCTTGCATGTAGACAGAGACTGCGTTATAACCACGCGCGCATTTCAGACACTGTTGCGGAAAAGCTGCTAGAAGGAATTCGAGGGCAGCCCTGCGTTAATGATACCAAGCAGATTGACTATACACAGACGTTCAAAGGAAAGAAAAATGGCTGGGATGCAAACTGTCAGTAGTGCGGCTGGGCACAGCTGTGAGTTCTTCGCTGCGGTGTGTGTACCATGCTCGTTCTAATGCATTGCTCTAGAAGGTGTAACGATGGTGTTGTTTCACTTATCTGCAGTACATTCATTGGAAGAATACCAAAAACTGCGGAAGCGGCTTCGCATAGAGTTGTGACCGGTACACGCCGTAATCGAAGGCCGTACTCGATTTGGCCTCACGGAACGTCAGCGGCTCAACAACCAGGGAATTCGCGAAATTTATGGAATTCTACAGGAGCTGCAGCCAGCCGAGAATGTGATCCTCATTACTGTGTATTCTCTAACTCCTCTGTAATCGTACATACACTTAAATTTTGATCAGTTTTCAGTAAAACACGCACGTACACAATCATCGTTCCGTCTGTAGCCGTCGTCGACGCGGGCTCAGGCCGTTGCTGGGCTGGACGTCTCCACGGCTGCCTGTAAATGCTTTGTGCCATTTGAACATTCGCAGTAAACACATCGCGTCATTGCCTTCATCACAATAGTAATTAGTGCCTTGATAGGCTGCAGCCAGGTCCCTGTAGGTGCCCTATCGTCTGCTCGAAAATGCACCCCAAAAATGTACCAGCCCTCGAGGGCGTCTTGTGCGCATGCGCGCCGCGGCATCGGGCACACCAGCCGCGCCATCCTGTAGAAGCGGCAGTTTTTTGATGCGCCCGTCATGGCCGACGTGCCGTGGCTGACGTCGCAGACTTAGCCAGTTGCGTCGAAAACGTCGGACTATATTAGGGCCTTTAGTGCAAGAAATGAGTGCACTCTGAAGGTGCAAGACATTAGTCTGATCTCAAACGATGAGACATTCGGCATGGAAATGCTACCATGCTATGGTGATACTCTGCATGGTTGCAAGGCTCCTACATCACACCTCATGTTTGTGTTGTGCATAATACTAATATGCCAGCTTTAGGCCTTGTGCAAGGCCTCAATCAGTTTCTGCTACAGTTATGACACAAAATGTTTTGCAGAAATGATGCTCTCCATGAGATGAGTCTCAAGTGCAAAGAATGCAAGCTTCCAAAAGATACATGTGGTCACCTGGATTGGCTTTATTGGCTGATACAGTGTGGTCACAAAACATATGCTTTCGGTCCACCAGGTTCGAGCTTGGATGCAGGTTTCCTTCTTCAGCTGCTCTTGGCCTGTTGGATTCGAGCTTGGATACAGGTTTTCGCTGTGCGACATCTGCAAAATGCAAAAAAAAAGCAGGACTATATTCCAAAATCCGAAAATTCAGCTGTCTTTACAAAACATTCTGAGAAAGGGGTAATTAGGTGCTCTATTTTTAATTGATAACAATTCAAAAAGTTTCGATTCTGAACTACAGAAATATGACGAACTGACACAAGAATACAGGCGTTCAGCATCAGTCCATCACAAAATCTAATACCTTAGTCGAACAGATATTTCAAGGGTCTTTGAACCATATCCTATCAATCAAAGACATCTGAGCACTGCTTCATGGAAAGCTACAATAACTAGAGTGAACAGAGCAGTCCAGAACTGGAGTCTGGACTTTGAGAAATAGAAGTGTGCATTCTAGATATGGCTTAGCACACAGAGCTAGGAATAAAACCTAACCTGAAATGAAAGATTATGCAATTCTACATATATGGTCATAGAAGAAAAACAAAATTGCACACAGAACAGTACGGAAAGTATATCATCATTGCAACTTGTACAAAAACAGTTGATAACACATCTTCAAAAGTGCACGAGTATTACTTGAACCCAGCAGCGAATTATCAATGGCAATAGCGGGGTACAAGAGCTTAGTGAGATGATGGAATCTTTCAATGGTGATCGAGAATGCCATGTAGAAGTGGCACAACTCTCCCCAAGTTTACTAAAAGCTTGGTTAGGATTCATGACGGCCCCTCAGCCTTCCTTCCAATAAGGTCGAGAAATACCCTAACCACCCGAGGCAGTGGAAACAGTGCATAGGGATCAGGTTAACTGATATTCACAAACATGCCTTGACTAAGACCTTTACTCCAAGCGGTCCTCGAGGCCCTTTTTTTTTTTTTTGAAATGAAGCTCCACTTGAATTGCTCCTCGAGTGCATGAGAAAACAGAGCATCTATAAGTGGCAATGACACTACTATGGGGACACCTAGACTTCCACTTGCAAACATGGGGCATCGCAGCTTTCACACACTGTGCAGACTTCGTTCTACTGCATACCAAGCCTTTCATGAAAGTGGATACAATAAGGATTCACAGACCCACTCTCTGAAGCATTGGCTCCGAGAACCTCAATCTGACGCAAAAATACTGAAACATCGTTTCAAGTACGACCAAGAAAAGCCTCCTAAGTTTCTGCGGCTGACGTTGAGCATGGATAACTATCGTCAGTTGCAGATTTCAATGCTGTAGTTGATCATCGCATTATGCTACTGTGGTGTAAACACATTTCAAGTCATCACCAGATACCTTAGCAACATTTCAGAGCACGCCGAGTGCCAAGTTGCAGAAAGCATTTGATGGCTAACAGGAAATGAAACATGTGCAGTGGTTTCTGTGAACCAATGTGGACAGTGGTGCAATCGTGGGGAATGTCATATTGTAAATAGGAAGACAGCGTGGTACCGGAGGTGCAGTTTTGCCATGGAACACCTGTGCTGCACACATCAATGGCTTTCTGATTGCCTCAAATATACTTGTATGTCTAGATGCAGTGCTGAAGGGGGGGGGGGTCAATTCTGTCTTTTTAGCTGTGGAGAGATATTTGCAGTTGGTGGAAGGCATGGCTTTTCAAGTGCGCTTAAAATTAAAGCTCCTAGCTTGCTTGGAAACAGAAGCGGCATTTGCTTCTGGAAAGACAAATTTGTTAGCTTGGGTGCATGCGCTATAACATGCTTCTTTGAACCTCACATGTGCTCAACGCTCGCCGCTGAGCACTCAGAGGGCAAATATGCAACTAGGTCACTAGAGTTCACAGCAGTTCGAGCAGTTCTCAATGCCTAAATCCTGTTCTACATCAGCCATATGTCACTGGCAGTGAATGTTGATAGATGTGAATTGTTTTCAGCCATTTTTCACAGCTGACTTGTTCATGCAGTCTGCAAAACATATTTTACTAGGCTGTGACTTTTTTTTTTAACGTCCAAAAGCGACTCAGGCTATGAGAAATGCTGTAGTGGAGGACTGCAGAAATTTCAACCACCTGGAGTTCTTTAACGTGCACTGATGTCGCACCGCACATGGGCGCCTTGCTTTTAGTCTCCATCGAAAAGCGGCCGCCACAGCCTACTAGCCTGTGACTCTTGAGGCAGCTTGTCGATGCTGTTCACAAGGACTTGGCATTAGAAAATGAGCATGTTACACGTAGTGGCATGCACTTTCCGGGCCAAATTTTGGCCTTATGGCCCATTCGGTTGGGGGGACGAGAGCAGAGGTGCCGAGCAGTACAGAGAAGTACAGGAGCACGCCGAGCGAGGGTGTAATTTTCCTCCCACGGGAACGCTCTCTGCGTGTCGAGAGCAGTACGCCACGACCATTGTGACCGCACTTCCCTCCCCAGCATTCTCCGCCTACCCGCAGTAGCAGCAGTTGCAACCCGAGAAGCAAACACTCCATGTAGAACTGCTTTGCATGCCTTTGTTCTCACAGCGCGGCGATCTGCCTCCTTTGGCCCTTTCGATGCCAGCAGTGACTCTCAAACCTGAGCAATGCTTTGCAGCCACCATTTAGAGCGTCACCGACTTGAGAAAAGAAAAAAGATGGTGCGGATACACCGCTTTATGTCATGTGACTTCCTCTACACTCGCTTTAGATGAGGGAGCAGCCGGGAGTGCATTCAGGTGCTCTCAGCAAAGGAAAAGACCTCCTCCTCTACCATTGGAAGCCAGTGATTCTACTCCTGCTCTACCACTGGAGGGCACCCACTTGTCTGAGAGCACTTTCGAAGTGCTCTCGAGGGCGCCTGCTCTCCCGCTCGAATTCGCCATTAGTCTTGCCCCGTATGCCACTTGTGCTGTCTGGAGTGGAGAAATATTTCTGAAGGGTAAGTCGGAAGAAATGCTGAAAAGCATTCAGGAATTTGAACTGAACCTTAAGTAGAGAAAAGACTTTTTTCTGCACTTTATGGAGCTGAGGTAGCGTCGAGTGGAGACATGTTTTTGAATTTGGCCACAAGGGTAAAATTTGAAATAACTATTCCACATGCAAAACACTCATGTCCTAATGTCAAGTCCTCTGAACATTCAGAAGCAAACTCGATATTCACAGGCTGCATGAAAAGGCAGCTGTGAAAAACAGCTGAAAACGCTTAATGTTAGGCAAAATGTCGCTGCTGCTGTGATATTGTTCATGTAGAGCATGACATATGCATTGAGAAATGCTGTGAAATTTAGTGACCAAATTTGTTTATTAAGATTTGATTTGAAGTTGCTGCTACACTTGATCTTTAAGCTTGCAGGGCTCAGGGGAGAGGGAAGAAAATATGCGTGCTTCTTCGCTACATATACACCCAAACCAACAAATTCAACTCGCTGATTTCAGTTTCCAAACAAAGCTTGGAGCCACAATGGTCACTGCACTTGAAAAGCCATGCCTTCTGCCTACCGTGAATATGTCTCCACAGAACAAGTGAACCAACCGCTTTGACAGCACCGTGTGTCCATAGAGTACATGGTACCCTGATGTGACAAGCAAGCCATTGATGCCTGTAGCACAGATGTTGACATTGTTCACAAGGCTCAATCGCGCTACTAGTGGCCCCAGCTTCCTTTACACGTACTTCTTCATCATCATCATCAGCCTGATTATATCCACTGCAGGGCGAAGGCCTCACCCATATTTCTCCACTTAACCCGGTTCTGTGCTAGCTGCGTCCACTTGACCCCTGCGAACTTCTTAATCTCATCCGCCCACCTAACTTTCTGCCGCCCCCTGCTACGCTTTCTTTCCCTTGGAATCCAGTTTGTTACCCTCAGCGACCATCAGTTATCCTCTCTTCGCACTACATGTCCTGCCCATGTCCATTTCTTCTTCTTAATTTCTACTAGAATGTCGGTAACTTGAGTTATTTCTCTGACCCACTCTGCACGCTTTCTATCTCTTAATGTTACCCCTACCATTTTTCGTTCCATAGCCCTCTGGGTTGTCCTCAACTTAAGTAGAACTCTCTTGGTTAGCCTCCACATTTCAGCCCCATAGGTGAGTACAGGCAAGATGCAACTGTTGTATACTTTCCTCTTGAGCGATACCGGTAAGCTGCTAGTAATAATCTGAGAGTGCTTGTCAAATGCGCTCCATCCCAATCTTATTCTTCTTATTATTTCCTTTTCGTGGTCCGGATCTGCAGTTACTACCTGTCCTAAGTAGACATATTCGCCTACTACTTCCAGTATTTCGCTACCTAATGTAAACTGCTGTTCCTTCCCGAGGCTGTTGAACATTACCTTAGTCTTCTGCATACTGATTTTCAACACGTACTTGCTAAGACCAAAAATGGGAAGACTGCAAAAATGGGGGGGGGGGGGAGGAGGCAGCATTTGTGTACAAAAGGGGGAGGCGGCTGCTACTTTCAGGCAGTGTCTGATGCGTCCTAATCTAAACATCCTAAGCATAAAAACATGCAGCAGCAAGCATGCAATGCATGTCTAAAGGTGTGCGTCCGTCGAGATATCTGCAGGCCGCCACCAAATGTTCTCACTACGTCTCTATAGCCAGCGCAAAACTGATCTGCATGCCCACCACCAGTTTTCTCTCAGTACCATCGGAGCGCTGTTTAAATTTTTTAATGCAAAACCATAACTAGCCCATTTACACGTAATTTCATCCGTGACCGTCGTTGGCTGCGTTGGTTCCGAAAAAAAAGAGCAATCACGCCATTGCTGAGCATAGAGCAGCTTAGTAACATAAGGCATGCGGCTGAGCTCAATAAGAAGGATCAGATAACATGACATTTGGGCAAAGCCTTTAACCTCAAGTACACTGAGTGGCTGCCCTTAGCTGAGATCGAAAGCAAAGCCAGCACAGCATCTATATCTACTGTGGCTGCATTAGCTGTGCATCACTGCCTACAAGAAGCGCAGTACACCAACTGTTTTCGCAGCCAGCGACACCTACTCTTGCTCGGCTAAAGTCTGTTTTGATTGATTTCCTGCTTAGCCAATGATGCCGATGGTGCTAGTGTGGCCTCTGATGGAGATGCTTGAAATTATTATGCGGCTGCTGATTCCTCGGTGCTGGTTCCGCAAAAGCCATTCTTTGCAGGCAGAAGCCCCTTATCGGAAGATTTAGGGCAGTGATCGTGCAATCAGAAAGTTTGGTCAAACATCTGAAGTCTTCTAAAAAGTCGGAAGGGTTGGCTGCAGGTATGTATGCAACATGCCTTCCCCACAAGTGTGTCCTTGTCTGTGGAAGCCACCAAGCAGAGCAAACTTACTATTAGTCCTCAAATTTGTACCGTAGCTCTGCACTAAGTAGGTTCTGAAACACTGCTCATATACTTAAAATGTGCAGCACCACAGAAGTATGTGATGATCAACTACAGCACTGGAGTTAGTGATAGACCATGATTATGCCTACTTGGTGTCAGAAGCTGGGATGTCAGGAGGAATACCAAAGCCATACCCAGAAAAAATAATGTGCTAGAAGTTCTAAGTTAACCAGGTTTGACCTGGGCTGTCACTCAGCCAATGCTTCAGAGAACAGATCTGTGCATACTCACTGTATCCACTTTAGTAAAAAGCTTGTAAACCCGCAGAACAAAGCCCACAGAGAGAACAAATGATAAGATGTCAAGTGTTTACAAGTTGAGTGCCAGTCTATGAGCCCTCAAGGTCACATAACTGCCAATAAATGAAAAGCAGGCATTCAGGGCTACGTGGAGTTGAAGTCAATGTATTCTTATGAAGTCAAGATTTCCTGTCACTATACTCAATCTCACAAGGTGTCTGCTGCACCTGGCCCATTCGAGATCATATAGATTATAGTAGGTAATTGTGCTCTTAGGTGCCTCTCACCCCTTGAATTGGCCAGGGAGAAAGTAGGAGCACAATGACCTACTTGGACCCTTTGCAAAACTCAATGCGTCACCTATATTACATAGCAAAATCTTGGTGGGAGAATATTTTTGCACATCTTGGGTGCACAGTCACGTGATACATGGGTGATGTAGCCTATATGTCACATACACATGTCTCCTAGATTTTTTTTTTTTTACAGAGGCATGCTGCTTAGTCAAAAGACGCGATGCGCGGGAGTGTAGTGCACACCGATTCTGTGCGTTTGCAATTTTTTGTTTTCGTTCTGTTTCTTCCGATAGTTTGGTGGAACGGCTGGTATGCAATGCGATGCGGGATTCTGGACTCGTGAGTCTGTTTTTTCACAGCATGTCACCGGGATGGTGCGTTTGCTTTCTGCAGTCTAAAAAAAATGTGCAAGAGTACTTGCCGTGTGCGGGGCTGCATATATATTGAGTACCAGAGTGAGAGTTATTTGCACACACGCATGCCCATACGTGCCCATACACATGCAGTTTTGTAGTGGCGCAAAAAAAAGTAATTCTGTCAAGACAGAGCATCTTCTAAAGGGCACGTAAATTTTGACGTTTGGATTAAGCAATGGAATCATACAAGATGTTTCACATAAGGTTTGCTTTATGGGGTTTAACGCCCCAAAGCGACTCAGGCTTGTATCACATGGGGGGCTTAACTCAAGGTACAAAACCAGCCCATGTGCGGACACAGAAGCAGTCAAACCTTCGGTGCTACAAAAAAAAAAAGCAAGCATGCACACTGCTCTGTGCTTTGCCGAGGCAGCTCCAAGCCCCCCCCCCCCCAAAACTCGGGGCCGCGGGGGCGCCCCCCCCCCCCCCCCCCCCCCCTCGATTCATTCATTTTTTCCGCACTGCTAAATAAAAAAAAGAAAGCATGCATGCTGCTGTGCGTTTAGCTCGCAGGACAGCTAGACTCCCCTCCCATTACCTCCACTCCCCCTTCCCACCCGCCACTCATTTTAAAGGACCAACATCCCAGCACCCTTGCGTCCTTCCCGCACAGACCAGGCAACCCTTTTCTCACTCTCTCCCAGTAGAATGAAAAAAAAAGCCCATGCAGGACATGCAGGAGTGACATAGCCACGTCACTTTTGTTTCAATGAGGTTTGGGTTGCTTTGACCTGAGCAGCAGTATAGGGAGCGCTCAAGATTTGATTGCTTCTGTGCGCAGCACGTTAGAGCACAGGGCTCGATCGGCCACCCTTGTACCTTAAGTTAAACCCGTTGTGTGAAACGATAGTGCCGGAAAATTGTTGGTTCATAAGCTAAGCCACATCTTTTATGAATTTACAACTTAACTTCAAACACCAACGTTTATGTGCCCTTAGAAGATGCTCTCAGTCTTGACAGTTATTTCTTTTCTGCCACTGCAAAACAGCATGTGTGTGGCGTGCGTGTGTGCAAGTAACTCATGCACTAGCCTTGCATGTTTTCATTACAATGAGGAAAACAAATGCACAATCCCTGCAGCGCACTGTGAAGAAGAACACTCTTGACTCCGTGTCCTTGCATTGCTCGAATACCACCAACGCCACTAAACCACCGGAAGAAAAAGAATGAAAGCTAAGCAAAAGATAGCAAATGCACAGAATCGGCGCTCACTCTAAATTCCCTTGCATCATGCTTTTTGACTGAGCAGCGCTTCTCTCTCAAGGAAAAAAAGAATACAAACTCCACAAGATATGTGTACGTAACACATAGGCTATGTCACTGATGTATCACATGATTGTGCACTGAAGACATGCAAAAATATCCTCCCAATTCCCTTTGGGGCAGAGGGTGCAATGCTGAATATTTCTGTATCAAACCTCATGTTATGCACGAATCTGACGAGAAGCATGCCTTTACTACTGAAAACCAGAAGGGCGGAAGTGGGGGGGGGGGGGGGGTTATGAATTTTTTTACTGAGTGGAGCAGGTAATGGATGTGGTCATTGTCACAAGAAATGTCTCCTGGCAGCCACCTATTTCTGCCCCCAAAACAGGTTTGGTCGCCACAGTGAAGGGGTTTGCGCTGAGCAGAGAAGCATTGCAGAAATATTCTGCCAGAAAAACCCCATACTTCATTCATGGTCTATGATTACATATGGCATAGTATTATCAATAACACTCCCCTGTTTTCTCTTTTCACTTTACATACAAATTATATTCGCACTCAGTTTAGCTACCAAAAAAGTGCAGGGGGGCCTTTTAGAGAGGAAATTTGTCAG
>JAJIZL010000111.1:762916-787318 GCA_023969395.1 Amblyomma maculatum
AGCCCATGCAGGACATGCAGGAGTGACATAGCCACGTCACTTTTGTTTCAATGAGGTTTGGGTTGCTTTGACCTGAGCAGCAGTATAGGGAGCGCTCAAGATTTGATTGCTTCTGTGCGCAGCACGTTAGAGCACAGGGCTCGATCGGCCACCCTTGTACCTTAAGTTAAACCCGTTGTGTGAAACGATAGTGCCGGAAAATTGTTGGTTCATAAGCTAAGCCACATCTTTTATGAATTTACAACTTAACTTCAAACACCAACGTTTATGTGCCCTTAGAAGATGCTCTCAGTCTTGACAGTTATTTCTTTTCTGCCACTGCAAAACAGCATGTGTGTGGCGTGCGTGTGTGCAAGTAACTCATGCACTAGCCTTGCATGTTTTCATTACAATGAGGAAAACAAATGCACAATCCCTGCAGCGCACTGTGAAGAAGAACACTCTTGACTCCGTGTCCTTGCATTGCTCGAATACCACCAACGCCACTAAACCACCGGAAGAAAAAGAATGAAAGCTAAGCAAAAGATAGCAAATGCACAGAATCGGCGCTCACTCTAAATTCCCTTGCATCATGCTTTTTGACTGAGCAGCGCTTCTCTCTCAAGGAAAAAAAGAATACAAACTCCACAAGATATGTGTACGTAACACATAGGCTATGTCACTGATGTATCACATGATTGTGCACTGAAGACATGCAAAAATATCCTCCCAATTCCCTTTGGGGCAGAGGGTGCAATGCTGAATATTTCTGTATCAAACCTCATGTTATGCACGAATCTGACGAGAAGCATGCCTTTACTACTGAAAACCAGAAGGGCGGAAGTGGGGGGGGGGGGGGGTTATGAATTTTGTTACTGAGTGGAGCAGGTAATGGATGTGGTCATTGTCACAAGAAATGTCTCCTGGCAGCCACCTATTTCTGCCCCCAAAACAGGTTTGGTCGCCACAGTGAAGGGGTTTGCGCTGAGCAGAGAAGCATTGCAGAAATATTCTGCCAGAAAAACCCCATACTTCATTCATGGTCTATGATTACATATGGCATAGTATTATCAATAACACTCCCCTGTTTTCTCTTTTCACTTTACATACAAATTATATTCGCACTCAGTTTAGCTACCAAAAAAGTGCAGGGGGGCCTTTTAGAGAGGAAATTTGTCAGAGCTGATTTATAAGAAAGCAGCCATCAACGGGTCTAGTTTAAGACAGGAAGACCAGAAAAATAACCCTCCAGAAAGGTCTTCAAGGAGTTCCAATTTGAGAAAAATTTATTCACAGTAGTTTTGCATAAATGTGTGAAATTTAGAAAAACAAAGACAAACATGCTGAAAAAAAGAAAAATTAAATAGGGACAAGAGAGGTGGCAACTGCGAAAAAGAGAGCCACCTGTAACCGTGGTCTAGACGCATGCCAGGCTGTCACTTTGGGTTTATATTATATATGCTCATGCTCTCTTCGAATGTTCCCTCTGAAGTGCACTTTTAGTTTTCATGTAGGCTTGCTTTTAGAGAAAAACCATGCAATTTTTTTTTGAGAATTTTAAGCAGCAAATAATTTCAGGAGTTCCAAAGCTCCTTGAAATAGTTCCTGAAAACCAAGCGTACTCAATGATATCAAAGACCTGTGTAAACCACACTCCATGATCATCATATTGAAGGGAATGGCTTACCAGCCCAGCCTCTGGGGCCTGTGCCCAATAAAGTATGGATGCATCATGTAGAACTTATGAAATCAGCTGGTAATGACATCTGTTTCAAAACTTCTGGCTTTTCCTATCTTAAAGTAAGCTCGCATTTTCAGTAAGTAGCACTTTAGTGGATAGAATGCAGTAATTTATAATAAAAGACAGCTTCAGCTTGTCCTCAATGTCCTTTTATTACTCTAAAGCTGAACATGAGCTATGAGAGACATCAAGAAGGAGGGCTCTGGGTTAATTTCCAGAGCCCTCTTCCACAAAAGTTCTTCAAGCTATGCAGTGGCACCAAATGTGGGCAGGCAAATTTGCATTTTGCCTATATCAACAGGCCACAGGCACCATTCCACTCCGCATTCTCAAACTCAACAGCCAAATGTCATAGCCAATAAGCAACGGCAGCAAGCAAAGAAAACACTGAAGAAACCTAAATGTCAAAATAAACATGAGGGGTCACAAATGCAGTAGTGGGTTAGGCAAATAAAAAACTACACATACTGAAAGATGTCTTCAGTACTTACATCAATGTCCTGCTTCTTGCCCACCACAGCACAGCACAATTCCGGCAAAGGGTATAGAGCTTGAAGGAGCCATTGCTTACGAAGCCACATGGAACTTGCTGCAAGGTAAAAAGTACCATGACCCAAGAAATTAGTAAAAACGTAATATGGTGCAACACGTACATGCAGAGGCTTTGTGAGCAAGAAATAAAGGCACAGAGTAGGAACACCACAATACTGTTTTTTTTTTCTTGAAATGATGCACGACATGCTGGTGCAGGTCACTGCATGATATTTGCCTCTGCCTACTAAATAATCTTAAATTATTATTTTTTTAATTCAAAATTTCACTTTGGGATTCAATTAGTGGAAGGGCGATTGCCTACAATGCCAGAGAAGAAACAATGTTGACATCACCCGAGACATACCAACAGTGAAATAAAATAACTCCTTTCACTCCATCTCGTCGCCAGCCTGGCAAAAGAGCAAGTCAGGCATCACAGTGCCCCTAGTTACAAATAAAAAAGCATTTACTTGACCTTAACTGCAAGTGCATTTTAACAGCCTATCCATAATCCACCAGTTCCCACTAGGTTCGAGATCAGACAAGCCCTCCCTTTCTTTATGCTTTACATCGAGCGAGCACCTTAATTGGTACTGCAGGGCCTAATACATGCCTGCAACTACAATACTACTTTTCTAAGAGATGTGGAACTTCATTAAAATTCATTTTATGACCGAAGTAGCAAAGATTGTATTTTATCTTGAAAGAAGCAGCAAGAAAAAACAAGGGTATGAAAGGAGACAATACGGGCACTAGCTTACAACTAATGTTTATTGAAGCACACATGAAATATATAGAGAAGACGAGCAACAACGCAAACCACTCAATCACTGATAAGCAAAAAGCAAGACATGAATCACTAAAATTTAAGAACAGTTCCCTATCTAGATAACCCAACTCACTGCATGGTAACATGATGGATGGCTCACTAACACATTCATTACCTAGTTGTAAAATATGTCTAGCTTCAATGATTTCTCAGCTGATTTGCAATGGATGACAGCCAGAATGTGCACTGCAGAAAGAAACTGAAAGCAACCAGTGCATTCTTACAATGCACAGCCAAGTTGACCTCTACCTATATCTACTCAAATGGAACCGTTCGGAAGTTTTAGTGATTCATGTTTTGCTGTCTGCTTATTGGTGATTGAGCGGTTTGCAGTGTTGCTTGGCATTATATATTTCTTATTTGCATCAATAAACATTAGTTGCGAGTTAGCATCTGCTTGCTTCTTTTCACGTCCTTGTTTTTTCGTGCTGCTACTTTCAAGATGACACCTTACCAACTCACCCAAATTACATCCTTATGATTGTATTTTAGTCAGTGAAATTTTACTTCATGTGACACTAATCAACACACATGACCACGTTTCATGGAACTTAAAGCCAATCAATGAGAGCCTCATCATAAAGCATGAAAGTTGGCTCAGATATGCAGCTCTCCATGCCAACACAGCTTGCACAGACATGATTTTCTGTGGTAAACAAAACACTGGGCTGCTGCAAGGGCGGTACAGAGCAAGCAGAGAGTGCTCTGACACTGAGAAGAAATGTGGCATTGAATCTTGCTGTACATGGAGGCAATGTTTTGGGGCTATGCAGCCGAGTCTAGGTACGAAAGAAAAGGAGAAAAGTTTCTGTCCCCTTGCCGTGAAGAGTGGTTTGCTCACTATTTGGGCTAGGAGTGTACTGGGCTGAAGTGAAGGGAGGAAGTTGGAGAGTTAATGCAAGGTCACTAGGGCTGAAGTAACCCACTCTACATGGCAAGGGGAAAGAGGTATGTTGCCTCTTCCTTTCTGCCTAACTTCAGCTGCATAGCCACAGTTATCCCCGAGTATAGTGATGAGCTACCGTGATCAAGACTTGTAGAACTGAAAACTGAAAGTAACAAAGGGGTATGGCATGATTAAAATATCTATGGTGTCCAGGTGAATAGCACGCTGCACTCCAGGGTTGCTGACTGCGCATTTACTTATTTTATATTTAAAAAAAACAGTAGTTAGTGAACCATAAATATAATACTTCTGCTATTATCAAGATTCCACAGCTCTGTAAACTGCATGAAGAAAGTGAAACTCAATAGCTTGCACTGACAACTCACCAGGCACCCACTGGTGAAATAAAAGTGGAGCAAAATGTCATCTGCATTCACCACATTCATCATGAAGGTATTGCAGACACTAAGCATAGCTCACCATCATAGCACTTCTGATATCATATCCAAGCCATCTATAAAGCTACCTAGCTTGTTACATGAACATATCAACAGATGACTCTTCAATGGTCATATGACTGACCAAATTCTCATGAAAAAAAAGATGTTTATGACTAAATCAGCACTTTTCTCAGAGTTCACTGCATGGGAGTGAGTTCGTCAACTGCTAGTGTTTCAGAAAAAGGGGTCATCAAACTGTAAGTAACCTGAGTTGAGTTGCAAAAAACAAAATTTCGGAGAGTGGTGAGGAGCAGACTTTGTGGCATTACGAAGGTCATCTACTAACGCTAACAGTAGGCAACCTTGATTTGATGACAGGGTTCAACATGCCAAAGAAACTTAGACAATAAGGGTCAGCAATAGTAGGTAGCTCTGGATAATTTTGACTATCTGCACTTCTTCAATGTGCACTGACACTGTACAGCACATGGGGACTTAGCGTTTTGCTACCACCGAAATGTAACCACCCCGGCTCAGACCGAGTCCGCGTCACCCAGCTCACTAGTCAAATGCCCTAAACACTGAAACCACCACAGTGGGGTGCAGGCAGCCTTGAAGAGGGTTACATTTGCAGGCATGTTTTGTACAAGCCAAGCTTATATAAGCCGGGTATGGCCAAGCTGCGGCTAATGAGTAGCATGAGGCTCCTTGCAAAGTGCAGATACCGACAGCTTGGCACCTGTCCACCACCCACCATTTGCAGTATTTCTGCCTCTACAGCCAGCTTCTCTGTTCTTTCTCCTTTAAGTTCCAAGCCACCTATTGTTTAGAATTCTTTTGAACAATGAAACAATATGCCACCCTTATGGACATACATCTAACAGAGCTGCTCACGACTGTAACCATGCTCATTCGAGAATTTCAATATGCTAGCTTTACAAATGGGGCAGTAGAGGCATATTAACAATCGTGGCATGAGTTCTTCACTGTGACCACCAGCTTTGTTAAATGAAAAAAAAAAAAAAAGTCATTATCATTTACTTTGCTCTTTGTAAAATGTTGCCTTTTTAGTCAAGAGTTCTCATTAAAGGTATGGCAGCAGTTGCGTAGGCCCATAGCTAAAGAGCTCTCTGACATATGCCCGCATTCTATTAGCTTGCTCGTATATTGAACTGAGCCTTAGCAAGCTTCGCGGTGATGCAAAGAGATGTTTGCCCATGCTAACATCTTGGCATTTCCATAATGGCGCAGATCAGTGTCTTCACTCTACTTGTGCTATGAGCATTCCTGTCATTAGCACATATTGAAAGTAAAAAGGATGACAGCAGGCAATGCGACATATGCCAGCAGAGACACGTTCACCTGCTTTTCCTCTGCACATACAGTGAATTACAATCCCAGAAGTAAAGTGGTGTGCCTGCTCCGCAAAAGAGCACCTGCATCCAGTACAGATTGTGTCCCCATTGCGTTTGAAACTCATGCCAGCGCAAGTAGGTGGTGCCCATGAACTGACAGAAGAATTGCGTGTTATTCTGTGTGCTAGCCCGTGCTTCGTCTACACGTGCCAGCTGTTTTTAAACCTGTAATAGGTCTGCATTTCTCCCGCTGCTTCTTGGGATGGCATTGACATCAACAGTTTATGCCATTCTTTCGTATAGCCGAGTGCGGGCAAGCAGGGTAAAATTTCTTTGGCACTATTCTCTAATAAAAGGAAGTCGCAGTTCACCATTTTCACTGTTTCACAGTTCAGGAATGGCTTTAAGATCATGAATAGCACATAAAGATGATTTCCGCACAAAATCTAGTCACACTCCGAGCTGAGGTCTTTAAAAAAGATTATTGCATAATACTGCTACTCTTAGACTTGCTGTCCTCAAGAGTAAGCACTAGTTCATGACAGCAATTTGCATTCATAGCAGTGGCAAGTAATAATCATCTATTATGGAGCACAGAGGGCACAGTCAGCACAGCATAGCATGCTACTGGAAATAGAAGGTGCAGCTGAACAAATACTCAAGCAAACTTCTAGCCGGTTCTGTTGATTTCGGAAGAGCAATCCACTGCTCCAGGGACCGATCTTGGCTCAGCAATCACTCCCCATCTGCATTGGGAAGATGGGACCTGTGTTCCGGATCTGCATTTGGAATACAGTTACTCCAAAAAGAGCAGAAAATAATGTTCTGTAAGTCACTAAACCCTGTGATTGGAATTGACTATTAGTAAAGTTTGTCATCTATCACCTCGACCTGCTCATAATTTAAGTAGCATTATAAAAGTCTGCGATTCTGCAGGAACCTCTGATCTCACACCACGAATTCAGTGCCCATAGCAGGCACAACGCGCATCTAGAGATGCCAGGTAATGTAACTCGAAAGAAATGTTATGCTAACTCTTCTTTACCTACTAAGAGAGCAAACAGTATTTCTGTCATCGAACCTTCTTTTAAACACTATTTCATGGCAATGGCAAAAGGCATTTCGAGTCAACTGGATGTCTAACCTAGTACAGTGGCGATGAACGAGCCCCTGAGCCTGCCATGTGCCAAGGCGTAAATGCACTTCACTGCAATGTACGAGTAAACAAGTGGAAGGCTGGAAGCTTGAACAATCTGTTTCCAGTAAACAGTGACATTTGGGTGGTTAGGTTGGAATACCAAGCAAGCACTCTGCCCATAGCTTTATCTACTAGATTTCCTCTCAAAGGTATAACCAGCAAACAATGTCTGCAACTTAAGCCAGGAGTACAATCCCAGCATGTTCTGAATGTTCTGAAGACTTCGATCATCACATTTACTTTTTAATCATGCCAGTCACCTCAACATCAAATCAAAGCAATATATGTGGCAGCTTATGGAACCCTCGCACATACAAAACACACCGAGAAATGCAAGCCAGTCAGTCTAAGGCAGCATATTGTTCATGGCCTTCACAGGGCCACCAAGTTTGCTCCCTGACCACCCTATGAACATGCAGTGTTTGCACCCCAAATCGGGTTACAGAAAATGTGGCGGCTCTTTAAATGAAATAGGAGCAGTGCACCAAGAAAGGCAAAAGTTCGTCTCTAGCTCCCATTATGTCAACTGAAGAATGTGCAGAGTCAGACAAGAAATATGGATTTCTGAAAACATGTATTCTGTATAGAAATATGAGTGATATCTAGGAATCTAGGAAGATAGTGGTACCAGTGCAGTAAGCAGTCTGCCCCTTGTGCATCATGAAGGGCCAATGCTCTCGAACTTCCAAACCTTTTATCATGCCAAAACATGCTCAACCGATCAATTATGAATTGTGAAAGGCTACACACTCTAAAGTGGAAACAGTTCCATGCAAAAAAAGTAAAAAGAAGCCAAATGCAGAATGTGATGTGTTTGTTCAAACAATGTCTGGAAGTGCATGTGGCAACCAAGCAATTCATAAATGTGGTAGCCATTCATAATCTAGATCCAGACACAACACTAATTCCATATCAACATCTACCGTTGCTTCTACAAAACATGCATAAATTTAAACAAAAACACCACAACTGAATGATACTTTAAGCAAAGGCTTGCTTTGCTTGGAATTCTGCATGCACTCTTCATTTTGAAACTTGCATGAATTTCATATTCTCACATCTGTGATGAATCAGTGGTATACTGAGTACAGAAAAACTGCACATTTTGATTCACATTTCATATTAGAGAAGATGAAAATGGGGCATCTCAGCACTAAGATTTTTTTTCGCTTCATTTGTAAATAATTAAACAAGAAAATCAATACTATTGGTACTGTTGAATGCATAATTACCTTTACACCTTACTGACATTTCTGGACTGAAGGTCTGAGTTTGGTGTCTGTCATTTATATGCGCTTAGTAGTTTTTGGGGATTACTTCAGTCACGACCAAAGTATGAAAAAGAAAATATCAAGCCCAATACAGGCGAAAAAATTCAAAATAGCTCAAAACTTTTTTTTTCCCCTTCTGCTACCCAAGGCTCGACAATGGAGTTTAAGTACGGTTGCTGCTGAATCATACTGCCGTCGCATGTTCGCCGGCTCCATATCTCGTCATCCGCAATATTTATGGAACATAAGAATAATGATCTAGCCCTGTTGTAACGCAGGTAGGTTTTACCACTTATTCAATCCGTGTAGTTGCAACTGCACAAGCGCCGGATCTTCAACTGCAGCGCAACATAAGGCCCGGGTCGAGGCACTTGGAACTGGCCCATTCTAAATTCTTGCCGAAGGCTGAATTGCAGTAGGCGCCAGCATCGTGCACCCCGCAATGGTCTTACGAGTGATGATTTGTACGGCATATTCTACTCTGAGCGTGCAGCCCCTGGCACTAACTGTCTCTTTTCCTAGACACTGCAAACGCATTCACCCTTCCCTCGTCAAAAGCAAACTACCGTATGTTATAATGACATGCGCGTCTTGATGTTTACGAACTAGCGCTCTGTTGGCATGCATCATCAGTTCTGCGCAAAGTTTTTAGGAGAATGTACAGGGAAGATGGAAATTAACTTACCTCCGAGATGTCAAATGTATGCCGAGTGGTGGCCGCCCTCCAATAGTCCCGTCGTCAGCGTAGTGTTTGCAGTGAGAGCGCACAAAGGAAACGCACTACCTGTCGGGCACGCGAGCACACTTTTTGCACAGGTATGCACACAACCTTACCACGCTTCTGCACATCACACGAGCTATTTTGTTGCGCTCTGTGCCTCGTATATATCGAAATAAAGAGCCGCCAGCAGCAAGGCCCCCAACAACACACAAGAGAAAAAGGCGCGACGCCACCAACTCATAATGGCTACGGCTAGCACTTCGATCCGCTTCGGCTGCCTCGTCTCGTTTCGACTTGTTTCG
Source organism: Amblyomma maculatum (assembly GCA_023969395.1). Lineage (NCBI taxonomy): Eukaryota > Metazoa > Arthropoda > Arachnida > Ixodida > Ixodidae > Amblyomma > Amblyomma maculatum. Next base: position 772,173 of record JAJIZL010000111.1, read on the forward strand.
GTTTCGGAAGTCGCTGACCTAACGACTTTGCTGCTCGCCGAACAGTGGCAAGCACGATGTCGGGCGTCTACGCGCTAACGCTGGATGTTTGTCGTGTATACGCGCCTCTAGTTTGTACATTCAAAAATTAGCAGTGCTAGCGAAAGACCACCGTGAGTTTCGCTTCTTTTCTCGCGATGCTGGACAAACTGCGTGCTTTGCTTGTCATGGACGTTAGGTTGACCGCGGTCTGTGGTTCGGCGAATCGGAGCTTTGGCCCAAATTCATTGCCAAGTTCCTTGCGAAAACTCCTGTTCATAAACAGTTACAGTGGCAATTGTTTGTTTGCTAATATTGAAAGACTATACGGCGTTTTACAGATGAAGTGATTTGTTTGGAAACAGAAGATGCTGAATTAATTGTGCTCGCTCATAAAAAACAGTGGGCGAGCCCAATTGGGCTCGCCCGCTGTTCCTTTATGGGTGCCACATCTATGGCTGTCAGCTCGAACTGGTCACCTGAGAGCGATAATTTCTTGTGTGATATGTGCCTCAATACTTCACTGTTTAACTCTTAAATGGTGACGAAATTTTTGAATGCCTGTAGCTTATAGCAAAAGCAAGGACAGTGGGGTGAAAGCCTGAACTCTCAATCAGGAAAGATATGCGATATGCAAAAATAGCTTACCGGTCAAGCTTCAAGTGAAGGCAGTGTGGGGTGTTTGCGCGCTCTTTACTTCAATTAAGAAACTGACCATACAAATATTTCAACTTATCTCTGTGGCCTACAGCATACAGTAAAGAAGCTAAAGCAATCAAGCTGCTCTTTCCATCTAGCATAATGATTATGCACTGCTGGTGGAAACTGCACAACATATATTCGTGGAGTTGCACATGCAGCTTTCCTCAATGCCTCTCGCGTGACGCAGCCTACAGTTACACTGAAAAATATGCCAAATAAAATACATTTCCTTGCAATATGATGATTCAGCATATATGTGTATAGTGTGCATAGCTTCAAGATGCAACACATACTGTTGGTATCGCCTCTCATAAAGTACTAGGATTTGTGTATCTCTTCATTAGTCTAAGATCACCGATTCAATCCTTTCTTTTTTTTCTTTTTATTTGACATTGAGACGGACAACATTTGCAAGTGTCATTACGCAGCAGAAAGCTTCAATTCAGAGTAGTGCAGTTCAGCAAATTTTTGCTATAGTCTCAGGAAACTTAAAAATGGTGTATATAGGTGTAGATGTGCAAGTCAAAACTCAAAAGGCTGTAGGAGCTGTTTTGCTCAGCCTATCCTTGTGCTGAAAAAGAGAGTCAGGCTGGTTGGTTATAATGAGTCGATTAAGTGAACAGTGCTCTAAGATAGTAAGGGAGATAAAGAAGCAGAATTGTTGTCATCTTCTCTCCCATCCCATCTGTTAGTGCTGTTCAGTCGTTTGAGAATTGTCTTTCTGTGGTCTTTACAAGTGAATATGAGCTCGTGAAGTTTAGTACTGGAGTTGGCTTTCACATTTCTGCTATCACATTTACTTTTCCTTCTACAGATGAAACTACAAGCCAGTTCTTCATACAAACTTGTGATGCCTAATGGTGGTAATAGTGTGCAGTTATAGTGAGTTGTCTCCATTCATATGCAAAACACAATGTAAGGGAGATTTTGATCGCCAGTTTGACCGTCATCTGCTTGGCAGGCAACACATCAATGTTGTGCACACAGCCTTTGTCGTGCATCTATGGCTGCGTCCAACTTTCAGAAACGAACGGTTGAAAGAGAAGCAATTGATGCTATTAGATCTAGTTGAAGTATCTCGCTTTTGACATTGCTTTACAGTAAGCTTGATATGTCGAGTAGTTGTTGCTCAGCGTGCATGTTGTCATATAAAGATTTCTTCATAATGAATGGAAGCAAGCACTTTTCTACTAATGTTGAAAATGTGCTGCAAGCCAAGACCAAAATTGTAAAATATGAAAAAGTTTACCTGTCGCAAATAATCATGAAGTAATCATTATATGAAAGCTCTAACTTTGACCTCTTTCATATTGGAAGGACATAAACAGTCTCAACGACTAATTTTTTAGCATGCAAGCATGTACATGGCCACGTAGTTTGCATGCTCTCTTAGAGCATCTGTTCACGCACTGGCTCCATGTGCTTCTACAAGCTCGCACAAATACGTGACCAGCTCATTCTCATTCAATCTTGCACAGTGGCTGTGCGTGCTTCTGTGAGCTCGCTCATGGGCTCATTCAAACTCACAAGAACTTGTACAATCTCATGCGTTCCTGCACAGTGGCTCTACGTGCTCTCATAAATCCACGTTTAATCTACCAAGAACTCACATATTCTTATACATTCTCATTCGCTCTCACACTTTCTTGTACAGCTCACATACAATTTTTTCAGTAGGGATGCCATAGTAGCAGCCCCTTTCGAGGGGACTTTAAGCAAATAAATCAAACGGAATTGCTCTAAAATGTTTTAAGTCACACACGGAGCATAATGTATAAGCAAATGAATAGAGCTGAAAAGAAAATTTAGTGTGTGTCAGATTTCACCGGGCAGTACGTAATTCCAGTATAGAGCATGGACAGTGCTATTAATGCGAGGACAAAATATTCGATGGTTGATATAGGTTAAATCATATATATTTAAAATGAAGGAATTCGGGCAGGAGGCGCCAGGAAATTATGTTATCGCGTGAAGCTATCGAATTCCATTTGAGCATCTGAATGAGCTATTACACGGGCTAGGTTATTCGAGGAATATAGGAAAATTATTTGCCCTGGATTTGAAGTGTTCACATTTGCTGGTGGTACGATCATTATCAACCTCTGGATGACCTAATTCAAAATGGAGGTTCATTCGCAGGCCCTGTGGTCGGCGGAATAATGTGGAATCTTACGAATGTAAGTTTTACATACATACGGCAGTCGATGAGCTCCGTGTCGCACCCACGTAGTGAGTAGCTAAAGTGCAGAGTACATGACAAAATAAAAAACTATACTCTTGCTTCCAAGCGCCATCACGCAATAGAGGAGGAAAATATAAAGGTGCAGAAAAGTTCAACTGGCACATTGTTTTGAACATCCTATGCTTGCAACCCAAACCAAGCTGGATTGCATGTTGATAATAGCCGAGTGTAGTGGAGCGAGGATCAGCAGTAGCGCCTTAGGACGACAGAAATTGCTGCTGTCGCATAAACACGTAAAAGGAATGGTTAAGTATGTCAAACCCCCCTCTCCCCTCTTAGCTTGAGATACCAAGCAATCTTTTCGAAGAAGTCGCAAAAAGCGTCGGCTTTCTTTTGTTGCATAAACATAGAAGGCATATGTGTTTTCTTCCTAGGCCCACCAGGTCCTCCTCCGCGTCTTGAAAACCACGGGCCTGCAAGATAAGCGGTGATTTTACGGCACGCTGTACTGCATTTTGTCCTTCACCTTTATATCCATTCACCCCCTTCCCCCGCTAAGCTGCTAATCATAATCTGTGAGTGATGGCCAAGTGCGCTCAATAACAATCTTATTATCGAAGGTATTTCCCCTTCATGGTTTGGATCTGCATTTACTACCTGTCCTAAGTAGACATATTCGCCTACTAGTTGCAATGCATCAATAACTATCGTAAACTGCTGTTCCTTCCCCCAGTGCAGAGTAGCAAACCGGTGTCTCTCCTTCAAGTTAACTTCCCTGCCTTTCCTCCCCCTAATCTTCCTTATCATATGTTTTCTTCTCTAACATGGCCCATAATTCGGTACTCGTTAAAGTTATAGGAATTTATCATTCGACGACTTGTCATTAGTGGCGAATATTGAGCTGCCTGATAAAATTTTGTGAATATATTCGTGTGCTTTTTTATTTCTTTAGGGAAATGCTACAACGAAGACAAGGTATACAGCCCAGGTGATGATTTCTATGACGAGAAGAACTGCATCAAGTATAGCTGTGTACAGGAAAACCGCACTCATGGCTACATCTTCAGCGTGTCGTATGCTATTTTATCACAGCAACCTTGTCGCTTAAATCTTTCATTATATATTGGAAATTTTTAGTTTCAATCAATGGGCCAGAAAATTATTCGATTTGGTTAAAATGCGAAGTTTTAGTATAACTCTTAGGAACATGTGCGCACCTTAAACGTTTGCTTCATGGAAGAACAATATTTTTGTATCGTGCCAAGAGACATACGTGGCATTAAGTTCTAATATTTCAGTGTCATAATAGGCAAAATTGGAAGAGGCCCCTGATCGATAAAAACTAATATGATGATGACTGCATTTCTTGCTTGAGAAGAATGCCACATATGTTGTTTCAGATTATATTAGGTAAGTTTTTTCGGACACTTTGGGCATGTCCACAAATTCGTAGGTTTGATATAGGGTAACCCGTGAGTATCAAGGCTGCCGTAAGCATTCTGTAAATACTAGATTACATATAGGTGTGTTCAGATAACAAAAGTAATGAAGGTTGCATGACCATTTTATAATGAACTTTTATATGTGGTGAGCAAATGTCTCGAAAGAAATAAATGTTCTTTAGTTTTGCAATATTTGACGTAGTCTTCTCGGAAAAAAATCACATATCACTAAATGTGAAAAACGTCATTTTTTTCTATTACAGAAAGTTGCAAATCTGCTAGCGTACTAAAATTTTATCAGTCGTTCTTTTTTACCCAATAAATTTATGCTAAATTTAATTTTATGATAACTATTTAGTACCTGTTTCTGTTGCAATTGATTTAGTAAAAAATCGCGAACATTACTCCAGAAACAGAGCTTTGCAAGAAAGTCAATTTTAAACCATGAATATGGGCATCATGGAATAAATGTTTTCCTGTTATTCATATTATTTCCTTAAATTCAGCAAAATTCCGAGCTCTAGATTGATAGCTGTGTTCTGCACAACGCATCAAATTCGGCCGACATTGGAAAACATTGCAAAAGGAAAGTCATAATTTAAAAAGAACATCGTCATCTATTTTTATGACGAGCCCTCTCAAGAAGCCTCAGTACCGAAGAAATATTACGGCCTAAGAAAGTGTTGCAATATATTGCTTAAAATTATGAAAATAAAATAAAACTAAGAGCAGGTTTGGAAAAATGGCAATATTCAGCCCAAATTTCCGGCACGACTGAATAAGGTGTTGCTGCTGAAGCTTTCGCACTATATTATATAAAGCTAGTTCTCTATGTCTCCAAAAATTGGAAGCTGTAGGCTTCGTTTTTTCTCTATATTATTTTGAAATCAGCCAAAATAGATATTATCAAGAAATGCGCAAATCTGAGTCAAGTTTAAAAAATTGCAATACCTTTGAGTGTTATCGAAGTCTCCTAAACCCAATCCCAAGTACTTTATAAGCATCAGTTACTAAAAGTTATTGCATTGGGTTAATTAAAATATACAAATATATATATAAAACTAACGCAAGTTTTCATTCTATACCAGTATTTCGGTCTTCCCCGGAGGAGTAGGCATCAAAAGTTCGATTTAGTATTTCCTGAATTAAGTTTCATTTTACCTTAAGCAAACAGTATAGGTTTTTTTAGTGCTTATTGCTCTTAAATTCGTTGTCTGCTTTTTAGCAGTGTTGGCGTTTGCTTAAAGGGGAATATATTCGCTATTTCTAGCAGATAACTTTTATTTTCAACATTTAACAATATTGCCATTCTCCGAGGAAAGAAGCTTTAGTGCCAGCATGGCGAGGCCAGGGAGCCGACAGCAGGCAGCAGTGACAGCCGTAAAAGAAAGAAAAAGGGTGAAATAAAGGTGATAATTTCTGGCCATTTCATGGGAGAATGCAGGTGACTGTTGAACGTTTCTTCTAATCTGTACTTTTTTGTTGCAAGGTGCTGCTGTAATCAATCCAGTTTTTAATTATAGTTTTTCGTTTCTCCTCGATGAAAAAAATTGACAATTGACAATTGACAATGTGCACATAATTAGAATCATAAGTAAAATGCTTTGCAGCATGATGATTTAGGAGAAAGTTTATTTTTCTTTATAGTGCAAACAGGATTAGTCGAGAAGACGAGCATTTTTAACGAGAGAGCTATGCAACCTAGAAAAAAGACGAGCGAACACAGTACGGAAACGCGCCCACCTAACCTGCAAAGCACAGTGCAGGTAGCCATGCAGCTGTTGTAAAGATGACATGTGTTCAGTTTTATATTTGTGTAGTGCAATTTGTGTATATTTGTGTAGCATACTGTCGCCCTGCCTATTTAACCTATATGCAGAGTTCATCATGAGGAAGGCCGGTCTGGACGAGTCTTCAGCTGGAGTGAAGATTGCTGGAAAACGTATCAACAACCTTAGATATGCGGATGATACCACTTTAATGGCAGAAAGTAAAGCGGAAATCAAGAGACTACTGATGCGCGTACAAGAAGAGAGTGAGAAGTTTGGGCTTAAACTGAACATTAAAAAGACAAAGATCATGGGGTCTTGCCCTATCAAGTTCTGGAGCATCAAGAGACAAGAAGTGGAAGCTGTGACAGATTTTCTCTTCTTGGGCTCCAAGATTACCTCGGAAGGAGACTGCAGCCATGAAATTAGGAGACGCCTGCTTCTGGGAAAGAGAGCAATGGTTAGCCTTGACCGCCTAGTAAAGAGCAGAGACATTAGTCTGCCAACCAAGATCCGTGTAACTCGTGCTATGGTTTTTCCAGTTGTGATGTATGGATGCGAGAGTTGGACTGTGAAAAAGGCTGACCGCCGAAGAATTGACGCGTTTGAATTGTGGTGCTGGCGAAGACTCTTGAGATTTCCTTGGACTGCCAGCAGATCAAATCAGTCAATATTGTCGACCATAAACCGTGACTGCTCATTGGAGGGTCAAATTATAAAGTTAAAGCTCAGCTACTTTGGTCATGTGATGAGAAGAGAGGAATCGCTGGAGAAAGATTTCATGTTGGGAAAGGTTGAGGGTCGCCGGAGAAGGGGTAGGCAGCGAACACGATGGTTAGATGGCATCCTCGAGGCACTGCAGATGAAGTTATGTGATGTTAGGAAGATAGTGAGAGACCGGAAAGCGTGGCGTGACATGGTCAATAGGGTCACGAAGAGTCGGACACGACTGAACGACTGAACGGAACTGAGTGCAATATACTGTCACGTAGTGATGACGAGGTCGACGACACAAATGAAGGGTCGATGATTGCACTAAAGAAACTCTTTATTTGGGCTGACTTGCGCCCGCAAAAGAACTAAGCAACTCGGCGGCGGCGATAGAAACAAACGTGCTCGTCGATCGTCGAAAAAAGAATGCTCGTCACACTCGTCAACGCTCAATTTAAAGGCTGCACAGAACAATCTAGTTAACGTCGCAAACAGCTACCAGCACAAGCTGGAACATTGTAGAAAGACACACGAGTGGCCGGTATCTTCCGGACAGATCTCGGTGCATCTTGCGCTACAACGAAACTGATAAAGGCGTGACTCGCGACATCGAGCATTAACAAAGAATACAGAACTGATAAGCGGTCCAGAATCAGGGTGATAAGGCCGTACGGCGGCGGCTGTTAAAAAGACAACAAATACAGTTTTGAAGGTTTTGCGGCATTACTCCCCCCTTAAAAAAAAATATCGCCTCGATGTTCCAAAACAAAGCAACTTAAGCATAAACACTGCAAAGTTTAAACGCCACAGATTTTTTAACGCGCGTAATATGGCTTCATTCGTACAACATGTACAATTTCTGGGCGTACGCGTCGCCGCTGTGATGCTGACGTTCCGTCGGGAATGACTTCATAGTCCAGTGGTCCGACGCGGCGAATGATTTTGTATGGCCCAAAGTATCGACGCAACAACTTTTCACTTAGTCCGCGACGGCGAATTGGTGTCCAAATCCACACTTGATCTCCTGGGTTGTACTCCACGTGGCGTCGTCGTAAGTTGTATCGTCGGCTGTCGGTGCGCTGTTGGTGTTTAATACGCAGCCGTGCGATTCGTCGAGCTTCCTCTGCACGCTGCAGGTAGGCGGCGACGTCGAGGTTGTCCTCGTTGGTTACGTGCGGTAGCATTGCGTCGACTGTCGTCGTGAGTTCCCTGCCGTACACAAGCTTGAATGGGGTCGCTCTGGTCTCCTCCTGGACTGCCGTGTTATAGGCGAAGATCACGTGCGGCAAGATGGCGTCCCAGGTCTTGTGTTCAGCGTCGACGTACATAGCGATCATGTCCGCGATCGTTTTGTTCAGGCCCTCCGTAAGGCCATTGGTCTGGGGATGGTACGCAGTTGCTCGTCGATGGCTTGTATGACTGTATTCCAGGATGAATTGCGTCAAATCTGCCGTAAACGCCGTTGCTTTATCCGTGATGAGCACTTCTGAGGCGCCATGTCGCAAGAGAATTTGTTCGACAAAAAATTTGGCGACTTCTGCCGCGGTACCATTTGGTAGGGCTGTTGCTTCGGCGTAACGGGTAAGGTAGTCAGTGGCCACGATGATCCACTTGTTACCCATAGACGAAGCTAGGAAGGGGCCGAGGAGATTCATCCCAATTTGTTGAAAGGGCAGGTCTAGGGGCGGAATCAGGTTTAGTAGTCCTGCTGGTCTGATAGGCGGCGTCTTGCGTCGTTGGCACTCACGACATGTCTTCACGTAGTGGGCAACTTCGGCAGGCAGTCGCGGCCAGTAGTAGTACTCCTGGATTCGACGCAACGTGCGTGCAAATCCGAGATGGCCTGCTGTGGGCTCATCATGCAACGCCTGCAGAATTTCCTGCCGGAGGTTTTTAGGCACTACAAGAAGTTGCGCAGTCCTGTTGGGTGCGAAGTTCTTCACGAGGAGGCCATTGCTTAACGCAAACAGATAAATGTCGCCTCAGCACACCAGGAGGGGAAGTGGTCTTTCCTTCTAAGTAATCGTCTAGTGCATTCAGCTCAGGGTCTGATCGCTGTTGTTCTGCGAAACTGCTGGCGCTTACCGGTCCCAAGAAGGTGTCGTCGTCATCGTCCTTCGGGGGAGCGTCGACGGGAGCGCGTGATACGCAGTCTGCTTCGGAGTGCTTCCGGCCCGACTTATAGACTACAGTCAAATTCTTGAACTTGTACGCTCCATCTGGCAAGGCGGCCGGAGGGATCTTTCAAATTAGCCAGCCAGCAGAGCGCATGATGGTCGCTAACAACCTTGAATGGTCGGCCGTATAGGTATGGACGAAACTTAGAAGTAGCCCAGATGATCGCAAGGCACTCCTTCTCGGTCGTCGAGTAATTGACTTCGGCTTTTGTGAGGGACCTGCTAGCGTAGGCAATTACTTTCTCCTGTCCGGCACTCTTCTGGACGAGAACGGCTCCCATGCGCACACTGCTTGCGTCGGTGTGAATTTTGGTCTCGGCGTTGTCATCAAAGTGGCCAAGTACAGGGTGCATTGCAGGCGGCGCTTAAGTTCGTCGAAGGATTTTCCTTGCGGCGCTTCCCATTTAAAAGGTACGTCAGCCTTTGTAAGCTGCCTCAACGGTTTGGCGATCCGCGAAAAGTTTCTGACAAATTGTCGATAATAAGCGCACAGCCCAAGGAATCGGCGCACAGCTTTCTTGTCGGCAGGCGGTGGGAATTGTGCGATTGCAGCTGTTTTATCCGGGTCTGGGCGAATACATCCTTGGTAACGATGTGACCTAGGAACCGGAGTTTTTTGTAGGCGAAGTGACACTTCTCTGCTTTTAGCGTTAGTCCCGATGACTTGATGGCTTCCAGCACTGCCTGTAGTCGTTTTAGGTGGTCTTCAAAGTTTGAGGAGATGACAACAACGTCGTCCAAATATACCAAACAAATTTTCCACTTCAAGCCTGCCAGGACTGTATCCATTACTCGTTGAAATGTGGCTGGTGCGGAGCAGAGGCCAAATGGCATCACCTTGAACTCAAAAAGACCGTCCGGTGTGATGAAAAGACCGTCCGGTGTGATGAATGCGGTCTTCTGGCGATCTCTTTCGTCGACCTAAATTTGCCAATATCCGCTATTCAGGTCCATCGATGAGAAGTACCTTGCATTGCAGAGCCGGTCGAGAGTGTCGTCGATGCGGAGAAGGGGGTAGACATCCTTCTTCGTTATGCTATTCAAGCGGCGGTAATCAACGCAGAAGGGAAGTGTGCCGTCTTTATTTTCACCAAAACGGGTAGGTGCCGCCCAGGGGCTGTTCGATGGCTGGATTACGTCATCACGCAGCATTTCCTCAACTTGATCGCGAATGGCCTGGCGTTCTCGCGGCGATACACGATAAGGGCTTTGGCACAGAGGTAGGGTGTGTTCGTCCATTATTATGCGGTGCTTGGCCAGTGGTGTTGGTCGTACCTTCGATGACGATGAGAAGCACTTCCCGTAGCTTCGAAGCAGACTGAGAATCTGGTCTTTAATGTTGTGGGTCAATGCCGGGTTGATGTCAAGTGTGGGCTGACGGAATAGGTTCGGTGCGTCTTCCAGTGTTTAGTCGTGGAGGGCGAATACATCTTTCAGGTCCGCTAATTCGTCGAGAAAAGCGATCATCGTGCCCTTGTTGAGATGCCGGTATTCTTCGGTTAAGTTTGTTACCAGAACCTGAGCTTGACCTCTCCGGAATTTCGTGATGCCTCTTGAGATACCGACACCTTGTTCTAAGAGCAATTGGATATTTCCATCAACGATGCCTTCAGTGGTTTCGATGTTTGCGCTACCTACGCAGACTGCGATGCTTGATCGGGGAGGGACGGTCAATTCTTCATCGAGGACGTTTAGAGGGATGTGTTGCATCGACGTCGTTGTAGCAGGAATGGCTTTTTCTGCAGAGAGCTTGATGAGCTTGGATCGCAGGTCGATGATAGCCCTGTGTTCATTTAGGAAGTCCATGCCTAAAATCACGTCGCGGGAGCACTTCTGCAAGACCACAAAGCTGGTGGGGTGAGTACGCCCATTTACGGTTATTCTTGCTGTGCATCGTCCCGATGGAGTAATCAGGTTGCCACCTGCGGTGCGAATCAGCGGGCCATCCCAAGCGGTGGTAACTTTTCTGAGTTGAGAGGCTAACGGTCCACTAATTACTGAATAGTCAGCTCCGGTGTCTACTAGGGTAGTGACTCTGCGACCGTGGATATCAATTTCAAGGTTACTTGTTCGCGTCCTCGCATTGCACGTGGGCCTCAGTGTCCGATCTCGGCTCCGTCGTTTCTTCAGGTCATGGTCGGGGCATACTGTCGTTACTTTTCTGGGCAGCGGTGTCTGCTTTCACTCTGGTCGCGTTGTCGTCGATTTCGTCGTGTGGAGCGGCGATGAAGTGGTTGCTTCGTAGTTAGAGGTCGTCGGCGGCGGAGGATGTTCGTCTTTTCGCCGTTGAGCAACCTCACCTCCAAAGGATGCTCAGTTTTAGTTTCCCCTGCGCGGGCTTGCGGACCTTCCGCGCATACTCTCATCATAGGTACGGTCTGGCGACGCAAAGCGGGCGCTGTACGGCGATGGAGATCTGAACCGACGGCTTGGTGGCGCAATCTCACCACTACGCAGATAGTTGTCAATTTCTTGTGGTCTTTCACCTGGGCGTGGTCGTAGAGCGTCGACTGCAAATCCGCGGAGACCGATTCGTCTGTACGGGCAGTGGCGCAGAATGTAGCCGGCCTCACCGCAGTGAAAGCATAATGGCCTGTTGTTCGCAGTCGTCCAGGCGTCGCACTTCCTGGGGTTTGGGGGTCGTTGGTAGGCTTGGCGGGCGGGGGCCAAGGGGCGGTTTTCAGGAACAGGACGGTAGCGGCGAGGGCTCGGAAAGCCATCACGTCAGGGCGCAGGGCGACGTAATGCACCAGCGTAGTTCATTCCTGTTGCCTCTTGTGCTGGAACAGTCGCAGCCGTCGCTTGAGGAACGCCCAGCGCCTGCTGGACTTCTTCACGGACGACGTCCGCGAGCGTCGCCATCTGGGGTTGTTGCGATAATGGCATCAATCGGCGGAGCTCTTCTCGCACGATCTCCCGGATGAGGTCCCGAAGGTTCTCTCCACTTGCAGATGCGCTGGGGTAGTGGCTTGAGTAGTCTGGCTGAAGTGGTCACTCATAGTGGCGCATCCGGATGTACAACGTCTTCTCGATGGCAGACGCTTCTGTTTCAAATTCCGCCACTGTTTTTTGCGGATTTCAGACAAGATTTTCAAAAAGCGATTCGTTGACGCCTCGCATTAAAAATTTGACTCTCTCTCACCTTCAGTCATGTTAGGGTCGGCGCAGCGAAAGAGGCACTTCATCTCTTCAACGTATGCCAGGACAGGCTCGTTAGGAAGTTGAACTCTTGACTGAAGGAGGGCCTGGGCTCTTTCCTTTCGGACGACGCTTGAAAAGGCAGACAAAAACGCTTCCTTGAAAATATCCCAATCCTTCATAGCTGCCTCATGATTTTCGAATCACACTCGGGCATGTCCTTGAAGAACAAAGTACACCTGCCTGAGTTTCGCAGCGTCGTTCCAGCCATTGAATTCTGCCACACGGTCGAAAAGGTCCATCCAGTTTCCGGCATCTTCATCCGGTCGTCCATGGAAGCAGGGGGGCTCACGGGGTTGGACGAAAACAACCGGTGCTGTAGGCTAGGCCACTGTCAGCCTCGATGCCTTCCGAGATCGAATCAGGTGAGGCAGCTGGCCGTGTTCGGGTTGTAGGCCTCGAAGTCGGCGGCTGGCTCGGTGACCTGCAGGTTGGTCTTCCAGGGCGACAGGAACACGGCTTGGGTCTTCGCTTGAAGGATCAAAGGCAGCACCTCCACCAGATGTCACGTAGTGGTGACGAGGTCGACGATACAAATGAAGGGTCGATGGTTGCACTAAAGAAACTCTTTATTTGGGCTGACTTGCGCCCGCAAAATAACTAAGCAATTCGGCGGCGGCGATAGAAACAAACGTGCTCGTCGATAGTCGAACAAAGAATGCTCGTCAAACTCGTCAACGCTCAATTTAAAGGCTGCACAGAAGAATCTAGATAACGTGGCAAACAGCTACCAGCACAAGCTGGAACAGTGTAGAAAGTCACACGAGTGGCCGGAATCTTCGGGACAGATCTCGGTGCATCTTGCGAACTGATAAAGGTGTGACTCGCGACATCCAGCATTAACAAACAAAGAATACAGAACTGATAAGCGATCCAGAATCAGAGTGATAAGGCCGTACGGCGGCGGCTGTTAACAAAACAACAAATACAGTTTTGAAGGTTTCGCGGCAATACTTAGGTAGCTGATGGTTGTAAAGTACCTTGACATGATTTTGGAAGTCTTCGATAAAATTCGAATATCCGGTAGTTTCCTAAACTCGAGTCGAAGTTGCCCGTTTTTTTTTGATAATTTTTAATTTTGGCAGATTTGAAAATAATACGGAGAAAGAACAAGCAAGCGTAGAGCTTTAATTTTTTGATGCAATTGAGAACTAAGCCTGGATAACGCAGAAAAAAAGTTTCAGTGCCAATATCTTCTTGTTGTGCCAGAATGTAGGGCTCATGATTAGAAAATTTTCAAAACCGGCGCTCAGTGTTACAACTGTGTTAACACTTATATAAAACAATATATAGCAAGAAATTTTAAGGCAGTAATATTTCTGAGGTATTGAGGCTTTTGAGAGGGAGGTTCATAAATATCGATAATGATCGCTTTTTTTCAAACAGGAATCAAAGCTGCGCCGTTTTCGCTGTTTTAGAATTTTGGGCGAATTTGATGAGTTGTCGAGAAAACAACTAGCAGCCTAGAACTCCCAATTTTGCCTGAATTCAAGAAAATGATATGCATAAAAAATGAAAAAAGTTCATTGCTAATAATTTAAAGCATTATGCCCGTATTTTGTAGCGCGTTGCCTCTAGAGCAATGTTTGCGATATTTTACTACATATTTTGAAACAAAAAGCTGGTACTAAATAATTCGAATAAAAATAAAAGTAGCGTAGATTTTGTGGGTAAAAAAGATCGGATTAGAAGATTTTAGTACGCTGGCAGCAGGTTTCAAAATTTGCAACTTTATGATATAGCAAAAAAAGGCGCTTTGGTCATTTTAAAAAGGGTTGCTAATTATCGAAAAAAATAGAAATTTTGAAAATTAGCAATTCTTCTACAGTGGGCGGCGCACAATTAACAAGCCCATTATACAAGTCGGCGCCCACATTACCGCGTCAACGACTGCCGTTAGCACAGCCTACAACTTTTCCATCGAATTCGAAGGCAACTACAATTGCGACAGCTGAAATGTGGTATACTTGCTTCACGGCTCAGCGCGTCAGCTCCAATATATCGACGAAACAAAGCCTGGCATCAGAAAAGATTTATTAATCCCCATGCGCATGCAAAATCTGCGCCCAATCTGCCCATTCTAAGATATGTTAACATTCCCGGTCATGAATTCCATAAAATGCTAACAACAATCCTAGAAACTTCTGCGCCCACCACGAAATAGTAATACGAGAATTCAAGAAAGCTACTCTGGACTAAATGAGAGTTGAAAAAAACTAACTTGCTTACCTATACAATATTATAGAAAATATATTTGGCAGTATGCCTCCTCTTTCTCGTGTGCCGTAGAGAAAACAAATTTTGTAAATTTTTATGTTTAATTTCTTCACTTCAGGTTTTTGTTTACAGCGAGACGCATTCCTTTCACACTACCTTTGTTCGTACTCTCTATCATTGATTCTTCTGTTATTATGACTTCGCCCTTTTACTCCCCAGTCTCTCAAGGAAGTTAGGCTGTATTCATTAAACAGAATGTACTTCTGTCACCCTAGCCGTTGGGACGTTGATGAGATCCCCATCCGCAGCATTCGCACCCAGAGGAGCATCCGAAGGGTGCACTGGAAGATGACAGAAATAGGAAGATTTCCTCCGCGCCTGATTATTCTTGCTTTTAGGCGCGCACTTCCTTCTTCCGCGTTTCCGATCGCACCTATATTCCGCTGCGCACTGGGACAATGCTTGTGTGGTGTCAAAGACCACATCAAAGGTGAGGGTGCGCAATTCTGTGCGCATGGACGGGGGTTCGCTCTGAACGACACCAAAAGAACGGCCACTCAACTCGCTGTTCATCTGTTCATCACACGCAGCAAGAACACGTGATTGTGGTTTTTTCTTGCTGTGGGTGTGTAGCTTTGCGCTCCCTTCTTTATGTTTAATTTGACGGCTTTCAGATGTTGGACGGTACACTCACCCTTTCACTACCTCTATAAATACTTGCTTGAAAATA
>JAJIZL010000111.1:816062-847204 GCA_023969395.1 Amblyomma maculatum
TTGCCCTGTTAAACGCGACACCACGAAAACTAACCGTTCGCAAAACCTCACGCCATGTCACATGTCATCGCGGCCGGCAAGCCATATTGGCGAGCGCCTTGTCATGCCTGTTGGCTGCCCTTCACGTGCGACTTTGCGAAGCGCAGACCCCCGTACTGAGCTAAACTTCCTGCAATAATGCGTATTTTGACAAGAAAGTCAAGAATGAAACGTTTCTCACTTTACCGTTGCTCTGCTAAACGCGACACTTAGCAAAAATAGCCGTTCGGCGAACTGCGTCAGCATGGCCGCACCGGCCGGCGAACACGCCATTTTGGCGCCACGGCGTGCCTTGGTGCCTTCACATGCCACTTTGTCAAGCGTGACGAGCTAAACTGTTCGAAATGAAGCTGCTTCCCGGGAACACAACATATTACACCTCGCCGTGGTTGGGAACCGCCAGAATTACGGCGTAACGACCTGCGCCTGAACAGCCGGCGCGCCTGTTCACGAGCTGCGAAACTTATTGGCGCCGGCCGGCATGGTCAGCGTAAACTGCTTGAAATGCAGCGTAGTTAAGCAAAAAACGTTGCTCACCTTGCCGTCGTTTCCAACCGCTGTCGTTCCGCGCAGAATCCCACGAGAGGTCTGTGCCGCACAAGCTCGGCGAGGTACGAGCACACAACGGCTTCCTTCGACAATAACTTGTCGTCTGCTTCGGCGGGCTACCGCTGCAGCGAGTGCCGTCGCGCGCGCGTCCGCGCGTGCGCACGTTGGTGCCGCCATCCATCAATCGGCGGCAGCGCAAAAAGTCGCGCGTCATTTCCTGGGGCCAGTTTTCGCCGAGTGACCGCTCTTTACCAATCTCTATAGTGCCTAGAATATACTGGCTAGTGTGACGAGCGCCCGCGCTTCCCTATGGGCGAGGATGGCGCTATTTGCAATGAAAGCCAATCGTTAGCGGCAGAGGGCGCTGCTTGTCAAGAGGGTGCCACCTGAGCAGACGACGCAGTTTTCTCTCTTCAGAATACGGCAATCTGTTGGTGTTGTGTGTGCGTGTTAAACCTGCTTCTGCGCCTCTTTTGCTTTCACGAAGGTGCAGTAGTTTATTTACGGAGTAGGTGTTTGCTCATGCGAGTCGTTCCACACTTCTACCTGCTCGGCGACGATCGCATCGGTTTCTTTTTTTCCTCGTTTTGTGCGCGCGTTCTGTGCTCGCCTGTATCCCTTCTTTTTTTACTGTGTCGCCAGTGGTGAAGCGCGGTTCCCGATTGTTGTTTCCCCAATGCCTCTCACTAGACTGCAGAGAAAAATGCCAAAGAGAAAGCGGTGGTGCACAGAGAAGACTTGCTTTTTTGGCAAACGGGGCTAGAACAAGGAGCGTACGTATTACTGCGCTATCTGATGCTACGTAAGTACGCATTCTGTACAATGGGAACGAATCATCGATAGAAATGAGGGAAGGTAAACGGCAACTGCTTTTGTTGGCGAGAAACATTTTTAGAGCATGCAGTTATATTTACAAGGATGCAAACTTGGGCGAGTCGGTAACGGTGCTCAATGGCAGTGTGTAGCACAAAGAGTGTACACAGGCGCTACAGACAGCACCTGTGTTGTGCACCTTTTCTGTGTCCCTCGATTGTCCTTTTGCGCTACACATATGTCATATGGATGCAGTTATATATTAGGCGCATGTTTCACCGTAAGCGCGGCATTACCAACGAGCTTCATCGCGATTAACCGGCCGCGTCTCGTTCATATTGCGTATCTGAGAAAAAAAAAAAAAAACTTCGTCAGCTTCTTCATTCAAAAGATGGTGACTTCGGCAAAACCTTGTGCAATCGCAGGCCGCGATGTACCTTAATTAGCCACTGTAAGTAAAGGTTCCTCGTTTGTGTTCTGCTGTTTTTTTTTCTTTTTATTCAAATACCTCACGGGCTCCGATTGGAGTAATATGTGAGGGGGGTTACATAACTGGGGTGCGAAACAGAAGCATGTAGAAGATGGTTATTTTAACATCGTTATTTTCAAACCGTTAACATTATACCCTCCACACCTTGTGCCCAAGACGGCACCAAAAAGGAAGGAAAGAAACATATGCGAGCAGCAACCACCTCGTAAACGCCATAAGCGGGACGCAGGGACTGGACCCGGCGATTCGGGCTCGGAAATCAACGAGGGCTCCTGTTTTCTCGAAGCTGGCTTTCAAGACTGCAACGACTCCTCCGGCTCCAGTGAAGCGGGCATTGTGGGTGAACAGAGTGGCAGCCAGGCTACACTGCAGACACCTAACCACCACGGAGGCCGTCATTCGTTTGAGGACATTCTCATTCCGGTTACATGGATGCGGATACCTTCCGTGGATAACAGCCTAGCTTATGCTTAAGACCCAATAACTTTGAAAAGATGAAGGTTGACCTTGCATTCCAACTTTTCGGAGATGAGGTTATTAAAGGACTTTTTTTGCAATGGCGGCATGTGGAGACTATATACACTCGGGTGCAACCAACAGAAGACTTCGTCACGCTAATCAATCGCCTGATACGAGTAATGACCTCCAGGATAACCAAGCGTGCACTTAAGCCGGGTAGCCCAGACATGCGTTTCTTGGAAGACTTTTTAGGATATCTGGACAAGTGGGAAGAACATGCCAGCATTGCCTTCCACTCGCATTGTCACCTTTGATTAAACATGCTGCCTTCGTTCTATTAAACCGAATCTGTGTTTCGTGACTTATATTCTTTGAGTTTGAATTCCTCCAAACGCGAAATCTCTCATGTGCGTTTACCGGGTTAGCGTGTGGCTCACGTACCGATTGAGCTTTCAAGTTCGAGCAATCTGCACAAAGCAATTCGATATTAACATTAGCATGTTAAGACGTTATATCAATCCTAAGCTCCTGAAAGAGCTCTAAAACAAAGTATTAAACGTGAGCCAAAGCAACGCGCAGCTCCCTTTCCAACTCTCAGCAGCGCGGCGCAATGTGCGCGAGAAACCGGCTCGCACCCTCTCGCACCACAGCGCCGCTATGCGGCCGCCGGCGGCTTTCATTGCTCTCCGAGCCATCCCAGCCGGCGCGCTCGACACACTAGCCAGTATATTCTAGGCACTATACAATCTCTTTCTCTATGGTGCACCATTGTCTAGCATCCGCTTCAGCCGAGCTGCGGCAGATGGCGGCACCGTCAGCGCTCTCCGCCACTGCCGCGCCGAACAGATGGTTAGCTGTTGCTTCGGCCTCGCCGTGATTGCTTTGATGTGCAGGCGGCTAAGGTGTCGACGACAAGCTGCCGGCAGAAAGCGACAACGTGCAAAAGAGGCAGTGGAAGAACATGAAGAACGTCATACTAAGCGCCGTGCACAAGATGAAGCTCGGCGACTATGTTCTAGCTCTCCGAGTGCTTCCCCCTCGAGAAGCACTACCCAGTGGTGCAGTAGTTTGTACCTCGTGATGCAAATAACATCTATACAGACTGAACATAGTATAAACCAAGTAAAAACCACATCGCATTATTTCACCGACCATCTTATTGTATACATTGGCATAAATAAAAACAAACGAGAGCAGTCGTAACTATTGTGTGTCATGTGTTACTGTGTAGTAAAACTATTGAACCACACCACAAGCAAACACACAAGCTTAGCCATGTGGATTTTGCTTAATTTAGCAGCCTTAACTAAAGCTAAGCCACTGCCAATTTTTTGTGACAATGTTTCGCTTGACAATCGTGTGTGCCCTGTGTTTTTGATGTTGTTCCAATGGATCCAGTTCTATTCTTTGTGTCAAGCGTTCTAAACATTATAGAAAATCTTGAAGTTTTCTCCTCCTGCGGTGTTGATAACATTAATTCCAAATTCTTGGTTAATACAAAGTCCGTCTCTTCCACAATCCTTACTAAATTATTTGATCAATCTCTTGAAACAGGTCGTATTCCCGATGATTGGAAAGTTGGGAAGGGGATTCCCCTGCGTAAGTCTAGAAATAAACATTCTCCTGAAAGCTTTCATCCAATATCACTCACTAGTATTCCTTGGCAAATCATGGAATATGTCCCATACTCGTGTCTTATTTCCTTTTTAGAATGAAATTCCCTTTTCAACACTGCCCAGCACAGATTTCGTAAGACATTTTCATGCGAAACTCAGCTAATATTCTTCGCGCATTACCTTCATTGCATCCTTGATCTCTGGTGGTCTCAGGTAGATTGCATATTCTTTGATTTCTCTAAAGCGTTTACAAGGACTGTCACGAGCGATTTTCGTAAAATTAAGCAATCTTAATATAGACCATATTGTACTTGCAAGGCTGCAGTGCTTTCTCTCCTACCATTAACAATAGGTAACAGCAAATAACGTTGCCTCACAATCTTTTCCTATCCGTTCTGACGTACCTCAGGGGTCCGTTCGTGGGCCCCTTCTATTTCACATCTCCATAAATGAGTTGCAGACAAACATTTCTTCTTCAATTAACCTTTTTCTGGTGGCTGTGTTATTTATTGTAAAATTAGGGACGATAACGATGTATTTTGCTTTTAGTTTGACATTAAGAAGGTTCTTGATTGGTGTAACAAATATAATATGAAACTAAATATTGATAAGTGCAGCATGTGCACATTCCTCGCACCACATTAACCACATTAACAATGTTTCTCTTGAAAGTGTGCTACCTTATAAATAAATACATTAGTGTTTACGTTTCTTCTAACCTGTCCTGGAAAGCTCATGTTGGCTACATCATGTAATCCCCGTCAAACAACAAGCGCAGCGAAAGTATGTTCACATAGAAGGTAGGTTTAATGAGCAACCGTACGTGGCCAAGACAGCCGGGAGCGTGCGAGAGGAAGACGAAGAACGCCGGGGTGACTAGCATGGTCAAGGCCAGCAAAAACATCGAGTAATGTAGTCCAGCGGCATGACGGTGCCACAAGATTGATTAGGAATGCGGCATTAATCCCTCTCATTGAAAGGCACCGGCCTCAGCGCTAAGCGTTGGCGATCCGAGCAACAAGAAACACCAGTAGTGTCGGATAGCTGGGGGGCACAGGCAAGAAAAGGTGCTAACGAGTGTTGTAAGACTTCATTCTTGCGACGTGTACCACTTGGGAATTTGGCCGTCGAGATGAACGAACAGTTCCCTGGGGAAAAACCTAATAGTTCACTTCGCTGAATTGGCGAACTATCTCATACGGGCCAAAGTATCGACGAAGGAGCTTTGCAGACCGCCCTCTTATACGGATTGGGCTCCACACACAAACTTGTTCTCCGGGCTCGTAACTCGCATTTCTGTGACGTAGATTATACTCGTGAGCGTGCACCACCTTATCGCTCGTGACCCATTTGTTAGTATACATCTCTTTTTTTTCTTATTTCTTGCGTAACGTTTTACCCTTGCTAAGGAGCGCGTGGTGAGCGCTTCTTCATAAAATTATCCTTCTGCACGTCCTAGCACGACATCATCTCCTGTCTCGATGGTTATTAACCAGTTTGATTTCCTTTACACATTGCCCTAGTTGTGCACTTTCTTAGCTGAACAAAAAGTCAAGCTCGCATTTCAATTTTTTCTCTTTCATCCACTGAGCTCTCAATAGATTATATCCAACAAGACAAAGACGAAGTATAGGTGGGATTTATGAAAACCCAACCAAATGGTAATAAAGATATTACATCTTTAGATAATCTGCAGAAACCTCTCCTTTCTTCACTTAACTCCTACAGTTTTATATGCTCCATGACTCAAGTAGTTCTTTGGGCTCTGCCTCTAACAAGCTGTTTAGACTTCACTGCAGAGTATCTACAAATCTATTACGTATAAGAACATTGTGCTTAACCTTTCACATATCCCAACTTAACCACGTCTTCGCCTTCCTGGATCCAATGGTACTCATCCGAGGCTACAGTCACTAAACGGCACAAGCGTTATCATGTAGCTCGTTGCAGACAGGTGCAAGCTGACCGGAGATATACGCTCTGTCAAGCCTTGCATGCCGGACCCTCTCGTAGTGAGTGAATTCAAACGCATCCTGTTTCGGCAAAACAATAGCACCGTTTTTGAAGTAACACTTGTATGAGCGCGCTCGAAAAGCATAACTGCTGTCGCGCACCGCAACTGATTTAAATATATCCTCTGGCGCGCACACAGCTGAAACCACCAAGAAAGATTAAATTCCCGTCGCACTTGTCATAGGCTGCAGTCCGCTGGGATATATGCTCATTCCTGCTCTCTGCTCTGCCCATACACTCTAACAACCCTCCACGGTGGGCAGCTAAAGATGAAATCACGAACAAGAAAGCGGCCTTTTTGAAATAATGAGCCCTCTCAATATGACTGCCAAGTGAGTTGCAGAGGAGGAAACATACCCTCCTTTTATAACAAAAGCATGACGCTCTTGCGATCGTGCACCCGGTGGGATAGCGGTGTCACGTGGTGAGCTGAAGATTAAAAAAAAATGCCGCCCCGTTTGAAGAAAGTTGCGATGAATCACCCAACATTTCGCCCGGCGTTTGGCCTTGCTGGCTAAGGAGAGCTGACGGACAGCACTGGCCTGACGAAAAAAAAGCATACCGTAGCCGATAGGGCGAACAGGTAGTCACCCGCATCGTCGTGGGGGCTTTTTACAGCGCGAATGGCGTTTGTTAAATCTTTGCGAATCTCATGCTCTACCATGCATCAAGTGACTGCCTACTAGGACAATACTCGTCCTAACTGCATGGTGACGTGTGCGTTTGGGTGTCGTTGTCCAAGTTATGTACAGTAGATTTGATTAGTTAGCTTCATAAGAGAGGAGCCGGAAAAAAAGGGGTTTAAGGAAAATGCCGAGATAGAACAGCTCAGGACCCTGTGTAAAAAGCTCATCCAGTTAATTCACTATTGACTCAGCGCTGGTTTATTTTGCTACTGTGGTGTTTCTTGAAATGAGATTAAATTGACTTTTTTCTTTCTAACCATTCTGAATCTTCAACCTTTCCTCAACCCAAATCTCAGCATGCTGCCATGTGAAGGCTGGTTAGAAAGATCATCTCACACAGCAGGAACACTGGAAAAGTAATATGTGCTAGAGTGAAATTGAGGTACACCACATGGAATGCGACAGCATAGCAAAACGTCTACAAAACGGGATTGAGCTCCGTAAATTATAAGTGGAGTTAGGTAAGAGGTCAGGCAGTTCTTCCAGCAAGCGCATCCTCTTCTCAACCAGGCAGTAGAGTTCAAGATGTCGAACTACATGCAGACATGCGTGATATCAGAGGATACTGGCCTGCATCTTGTGAATTTTTACCGCATTTGCTATGACGAAAACGTTTTAAGAAAAAGACGGATGACGGCTTAAGAGAAGGTTGGTCGGATTCTAAGCTCGGGATTCCGTTGCGTAAGGTCTCCGCCATTGCGCGTTCTAGCAGGGCTGGCTTATCGTTGAGGTCCGAGCCAGAGAGGGCTGCCTCCAACCTTCTCACGTTGGCTGTGCACTGTCGTTCAAACAATACGCATGGTCTTAGAGACTATTGATGATGCTTCTTCTGACGGAACGCGGAGGTTGTCGCGGCGCTTGATAAAGAGGGTATAGACAAATACTACAAGGTCAATTCTTGCCTTTTCAGGAGTAAAGACATAGCGCTGAGCCATTCACATAACGCTACTGAACCTAGCGACGATACTTAGCTCAAGTTCCTATATAATTTAGAATGAGTTTTGTAAAGCGACTAAAGAGCACTGAGTCCTACGTGCTTGCGACGCTGTTGTTTAGCGAATTTTTCTGCAGCAATTTTATAACTGCATCCCAGAAGGGGAAGCTAATTGGTTACCGGACTAGGACGAGATTAAGTCAGCGTCGGAAGCTGAGGAACTCATTGAGGAATATGTTTTGCGCCGACAATATTGCGAGCTAGCAATAGATAGGTACAGGAACAAAACAAAGGAAGGAAAAAAGGCTTCATCAGGCAAATCGAGAGAAAGGGCGGTGGTAATAGGGGTGAAACAGCCGATTGCGAACTGAAGGGCCGCGTTCGCCAGGATGTCTCTCACTTGTTACATATGTAATGAATGCGCCTTGTAAATGTGCCGCTATCTGCCCAAAGAATATTTGCTTTTTTGTATGTCAATGACTTCGACGGAAAATGAGGCTTTTAGAACCATACATGCGTGATCTATTCGTCAGCGGTAAGCCTTGCACGATGCCGTGCGATTCGGCCGCAATATTAGGGACTGTCCGTCCGGCGAGTGTGTCGCCCTCCGATTACACAGGCCAATGTGCAAGATCCGCCACGTTGTAGAATACATCAGGTGCCGCGCCTCTTAGAAGAATACTGGAACGCCCTTGCATTGTTCAAACTCTGGTAGGGTGGACGTGCATTTGAATGCCTTTAACTGAAGGATCTGCTCTAGTTTTATTGGTTCGTGCCATCAGAAAAACGCTGCACACAAGGAGATTGAAGGATGATGCTGAGCGAGAAATATGGCTCTTAGCCCCTTGTTATTTTGCTCTCATGACATTTTTTACCATGTAAATTGATTTTCGTAAATGTGCATGTGAACATGCATGTTTTCATTTTTCCCTTTTTCAACACGCTACCATGTCAAGGCTGGTCAAGCTAGCACCAGCAGCTCGACAGATTACAGAAACATCCTATCGTGACGGGAAAGTAACACCATGCGTCTGGTTCCCACTTTCAACTTTGTTTTCTAGAAAGCCTATAATGAGGGGGGGGGGGGGGGTCCAGATTGTTTTTTAGTAATGGACACATGAGTTATTTCCCACTTTCAAGTTTAGTTTCTAAAAAGCCTGTAATGTCCAGAATACCTTTGGTTTTTAAAAAGCCTATAATGTGCTGTTTTTTGGTAGTGGACAGATGAGTTGTAAAATGAAGGATTTGTCAGGTAACTATTAGACCTATTTGCCTGGGTTAGTACATTTTACTGCTGACTGTTGTTGCGTTGTGGACATTGAAAACTTCTGTGTATAACCGTTAACTGGTACTCGCAATACTTTCCCGCAGATGAGTCATTTATGCGTAATTTTGGCTTTAAACTCCATGTAGATGAGATGTCTTTCTTATTCTGTAAAAGTGATCAATAAATTTTCATTGTCCGCAAATACAGCAACCATAACCTTGTTTTACTTTTTGCGGCCTATGGCGTCCTGTGGAGCAATGAAGTCGACAGCAGAGACAGCGGCGATGAAAGCCTCGCTACTTTGGTGGCCGCGAGGTGGCGATAATTGTGTATTTTGGCTAACAATCGAAATTGACTGTGCGCGTGGGCTTGCGTTGCAATAAAAATATTAACTAATAATGTCGACAGTTTACTTGCAGAGGCAGAGAATAGAGCAATTTGTGAGCGTTGACCCAAGATGTTTTACAAAGCCTGTAGAAAATACTTTGTATAATACTTAAAAATGCTGATGCAATCGTTCCTAGCACAATAGGCTTTATTCTACCTTCGTTCTGTGATATTGTGATGTTTCACTATTTTTTTTTGCAAATAATCGTGCATAATAAAGCGCAATAAATGTTCTTTGGCAAGGCTTTATTAAAAACCACCGACCTCTTATGCACCGACGGGGAAAGAAATATTTGGTGAGGCACATTTTAACTCCCATAAGTAGCAGAAAGTGCAAATGTACCACACAACGTGAATTAAAAATGCGGTTTTGTGGCTCTTCGTTACCTAATATTGTGTTTGTATGAAATATTGTACTTAAATGTAAGATTTCACTTGCGAAATTATTCACGGAAAATTCACGTTCCGGCGTCTTCGTACACGATATACTAGCTTGAACTGCATTTTACTGCAATGCACAAGGGACAGGAACTGAAGCATTACTTACTGTTAAAGCAAATATTTGGTAGAGTAAACTTAGAAGCTGAAAACATTACATATAGTGGATGATACTGAGCAGCCCATAAGGATACCAAGTATCCCTGCAAAAGGAGATCAAATATTTAAGGAAAGGCGATGAATGTTTGTTCCCCTATTGTGCAATATTTGAGAGCTAACACTTTATTTGACTCGTCGAGATAAGATCATGGGGACTAGGAACTTGAATTCATATGCGACGAGAGCAGAGGGCGGCGTTCGCTTCTTCTACTTCGTATATCTGATGCTTCTTCTTCTTCTTCATAAATATTGGAAACTTTATTCCTACTGGCAGATATCTGCCCAAAGTTACAATATTGCCTGCAACGATATCCCATAGGTTTCCCATCCCCTGCCTATACTTTTTTGATATGCCACCGCTGCTCACCTGCTTCGCCTCCTTGATCTCGCCTTTGAAAATACCCTCGATACCTCTGGGCACAACTGTTGGGCCCTTGATGTTCGTAGACCGCAGTTGAGGATTTAAACTACAACAAACACGTTTGAGTATGCCCAATTGAGCATCCGCTCAGCAAACTTGGTGCAAGTCTATACGAGTCTAACCCGGTTAGAACCTGGCGTAACCAAGCGTAAAAAAAGCTTTGCTTCAATAACAGTCCTTACGAGAGCTACGTCACAGCATTTTTTTTTTCTGCCGTGGAAAATGTATGAACTATTAAAGAATATTTTGCTTGCTGACTTCTATATTATTCTTTTTTTTTTCAAGAAAAAAGCGTCAAGAGAGAATTTCTCGGCCGTCCTCAGAAAAAGCTGGCGGAAACGTTTGCGTCAAATTTCGTTTATGTGCACTAGTTTTAAATTACCGTTCTTGAATATTCGAGTTAGTAGGATAAATCTTTTGTATTCAAAACTGTAGTAGTATATTTTATTTGTTCATTACCTAAAATATATAAGGATTTTATTCTAATGAATATCCTGTTCGTTCCTATAAGGAGATTCACAAAGACTGAATATTTCAGTGCTACATAATGCAGGAGATTTAGTAGATAAGCATGCCGGTTTTATAGTAGGGCACTATTTTGGGGGCATTCTTCAAATCCTATATGCCATTATAAACTGTGCTGGATCAGCTGAGTAAGCTTGGAAATTGATGATAACGAGGACAAGGAATGCATGGCTGGATGAGGCTGCCAGCTAAACAAACAGGATGCTTGGTGTTGGTTATGACGTAATGGTCGATTTCGATGGCGAAGAAAGGCCATTGCGAATGTAAAAACTGTTTATCTCGACGTGTGAGTGGTGAGTCTGGCAGTGAGAGTTGTTAAAGCTGGCGAGCGCCAGACGAGGGTAAATTCCGATGGGAGTCTGCTAGGGAGATATAAGCTTTACGAATGTGCATAGGGGTAGGCAGGCCCTCTACCATGATGACGAGGCAAGTGATCTCTCCTGAAAATGGCTGCGTTTCTTCCTTAGGTTAGGTCTTTAAACACTCTTGCAAAGAAATAGTGATTATTTTCCCCTATTTTGCGTTAAGTGTCATATATGTGAGCGCTCCAATTTTCCTTGTAGAAAACAATAACGAAATAACAGGAAAGCAGAATTTAGATACAGTTGCCGAGTTTTAACAGAGTTAGCGTTATCGCGTAAATATGTGTGCACGCATTTTTTGTTTGTTTATTTCGTCCCAAGACTTTCGAAACTGTTTCGTAATTATTAGTGGAGTGTTTGAGCAAGACCATGCAACCAGCCGTGCCGGTATTTCTTGGCTAGATAGTGTCGAGATTTTCTTCGTTTTTGCATTCTACAGCTGTCGTAATAATGTTATGTGTATAAAAAGAGGTGTTTAAAAAACTTAAATCTTGTTTTTTTAATTCCACGCTTCTGACACTCATGCTAAGAAAGTTCCAAACAAGCTGCAAAGAAGCAGCCCTCGTTTAGGTGATGTATAGCTGCTAAGCATTGTACAACCGCAAGTGAGCGCGTTCAGCATTTTAGTTTTTTCATATGTTATTTCTTGCGCATGTCACATTGCACTGCACAAAGCCTATTTTACCCTATGACAATGTTACGGGTCAGTATAAAGGAGTGGAGGCAGTTGACTTTCGTAGAAATAGCCGGAGAATCAAGTGCTTTTGCAACTACTTGTGAAATGTTCATAGGCATGAAAACAGCGCTTTTTCTCTGCTTAGTAGCAAGCATAGCGCATTTCGGACGAATCCAAGGCTTCAACAATTTTGTTGCACCAGTGCTGGACACAAACGTGACAGTAGTACACGGTAAGTATAAACGGAAACCTGATCCTCTATGCTTCTGTTATGAAACGTGCCCAAAACTTTCACAACTACTACAATCTTGTCTTTCACGACAACTTCCTTGTGTTTGGTTATAGTATGACGTATTGTAGTGTTTGATAATCCCTCCCTGTGTAGCAGATTCTTGCGCTTTTTTTTCTCATATGTTATATGCGTGCCCATGTTTGGGAGCGAAGTCCGCTCTATTATGCTTTTTGTAAATGATCTGGAGCTATTTCATTTTCAGTTCCTTAGAACGACAGTGCCTAAATATGTTTGCCATGATGATGTGGCACTTATATATAATGTAACCAGAAAATAATGGACTACGATATATCCCTAACTCGAGAGGATATTCCTCCCCATGGTGAACAATCAGCCTCGTCTGTCCTCTACTTGCAAGCCGGCAAGTTCCGTCGTTTTCATCGTGGGTCTACGCTGCAGGCAGTCTGAGGGAATTAGAATGGAGAACAGGAATGTTGGCAGCGATCATGGTGCTGTCGGAAAGTGGGAACCGAAAATGGAGAGATGTGACTACAAATAAGGAAGCGTTCGGGTTGAGAAGTCAAACGAGAGAAAAACAGGAAGAAAAACCAGTCACAAAATGTGTATTTAGGCTGTGGTCAGAGGTTTTGCTCGGAAAATATGTATAAATATACATTTAGAGACATTCTCGCAGAGGCTGTGTTTAAGCTACAAGTAGAGGGCCCATCACTTAACAGTCTAGGAGCTTATGAAAACTCACGGCAGTTTTTTGAAATTTTCTTTTCGCTCTAAACACCCTGTGGTGCTTTGGACAGCGTATAGGAAAACTTCTACCAACATTGCCTCGCTTAGTTCTTTTGTATGATTCTTAATTCACTGACGTGCCCGTCCAGCAGCTACGACAGGTAAATGGTTAGTGCATGGATCGACTATATTTAGTAGGACGTTTATGGATTTTACAAAGTTGGATTCCTGCACTTGTTGCATGGCTGTACTCTGCTCAAGACCACACACCTAATTACACTGGACGTCTACTGAGAACTTTATAGACTCTCCTTCAGCTTTGAGTCTCACAGCGTCCGCCGCCAGCCCACACTATCGCTCCACAACAAAGTGCATCCTCCACGCTTCAGCTACCCATAGATCTTTATTTACAACACGCCTATCTACCGGAAGCGTTCACACTCTATTAGTCCATGCTTTATCCAAACAGAAAAAGCAATGACGTAAAAGCAAGAAGGACGCGTTGGCATGAGTCGGTTTCCAAAATAGAAATAAAAAATATTACTCTTAACATGGAGTTGTGGCATATGATCCTATGATAATCTAGCATTGTTTTTTGTTGTCTTTATTGCATCTGAAAATGTTTTCGCTACGCCAGGATTAATACTGTTCGATAGAGTAATGGACGAATTCATTTTTTTGCAGGTAGATGTGTATATTATGGACGAAAAGTTAAAAATGGCACAAGTAGAGCAATAAAAAACCTTGCGGTTATGTGACATGCATGGCTTACGCTCATAAGCCATTTGTATTCCTAGTAGGGTGAGTATTACCAGTATATGGCCTGGAAAAACTCATTCATTTGCATAATATAAAAAGAAGGTATAAACGGTGTTGCTCAAGTGAAGCAAAGGTAGCTGCTTGAAATCCTCTACTCTTTGTCAGAAGTTTATGACGATGTGTAGTTAGATAGAAGTAGGAGTTCTGATTTCAGGAATATATAAGTGCATCATAAGCACAAGGGTATTTTTGCAAACCTTTACTGCTATCATCAGAAATTTTGGACCTTAATTCGAATGCGGTTACCTTCCGGTTAGAATTGTCCCGGCTGTTACAAATTTATTTTTATAACATAAAATCAAAATTGGGCACATGTTGGAGGTTGTATACCATAGCTAAAAATAATAAACGCGGTGTGTAATAGTATGCCTCAGCAACACATTCGCGCCACCTATTTAGCCTGCGCGCTCTTTATAGTTTACACAAGATCAGACGATCCACTTGAAACCTTATATGAGGGTCGAGATTTAATGAAGACACATATTTCACGCGGTTTGTTAGGCTTTTTCTCCTCTTTTCACAATAAACGAAGAAATGTGAATGCGCCCGCACTTAAAATACTTTTCACCACAGAAGGCCTGCATTAAAGACCCTTAATATTCTGCATCGTTGTTGCGAGCAAGACATCAGGGGCATGGCTATGGTATAAGGTGGTTCATAGGTGAAATGGTCTTGAGTGAATGGTCACCGGGTTGCGTGATGTTGCGAGACTCAAAAACAAGGCTGCTTCCTGTCCTACAACGGACACGCGCTGCCTTTGAGATGGGAGGCTGAGATGGTAATCTAACCCGCACGGAACCTTAGATCACAACTTAGACGCGCTTCCTTTGGTCCAAGCAAGAATATTTTTTCGGCTTGTTCAAGCCGGACTTTACAATTATGTATGGTGCCCTTTCACACAATTTGCTAACTGACGACTGTATGCTTATGGATATAAGTGATGTGATATTGAAGATCGCAGAATGCACAAGTTTTAAAGAGCGTGGACAATAAATATGGAATACAAGGGAACCGGCGAGCGTTTGCCATTAGTGCTGCTGTTGCGGAATTCTTGTACATGTCCTGAATATTTGATAACAGTGAGGGGGTGAAGCATAAGAACGTTTGTGTTCAACCACATGTTAACTATGTAGTTGAGGCAATAACTAGAAACGCCAAATACTTGTATTTGGATATTGTATTTGTATATTGAATATTGTATATTGCATATTGTATGCTTCAATATTGCATTTCTAAATCAAAACACAATGAGGCCGCTGTAGGTGTTTCAGAACACTATTATTATTTTCCAGGTGCGAAACAATCAACAACACTGATGAAAACTGTCAAATAGTGAAAGGCGAAAACAAGCCCTACCCGCTGTGCTGCCCAAGATTATATTGTGAATAAAGACAAATGCACTCAGTTGAGGCATGTGCATCTGCGACATTCAATTCCCCAACTGCTCTCTGCGAACCACTCTTTGTAGATAATGTCACGTAGTCGTATGGGCTCGTAACTAGAAGGTGTTAATGGGGGTCAACCCACAAGGCACCGGAATGCACGCCAAGAGCACCGAGAGCCGGTCGCCGCCGAAATTCAGCCTCTTCTGATAGAACGCCACGAGGGCATTTCCGCTTCTTCAAGTCGGCGCGCGAGACTCGCGATGAAGAGCAACACAGCAGCAGCTGTATCACAATGCAGCATTCCACTTCCAAAAGGTATCTAATTGATGAATTCAAAGAGAATAATAAAGTAGGAAAATAAGCACTCACAAGAAGCTTGCGGTAAGGCAGTGTGCTAAGCTTCTAGAACATTTCTCGCGAAAAGTAAGGCGTCATGCGCACAACGGGGACAAATTCTGGTTTCTGCTGGAGACGACTACAGGAACGACCGCCTGTAAGCACTTTGTATGTAATGTCACTAAGCTGACTGAGTACTTTGTAGGGGCCAAAGTTCTGTTTTAAAGTTTATCAGATAGTCCTGGATGTCGAAGTGGAGTACAGAGCCACACTATGGAGTCCGGTTCGAAGGTCAGTACATGGTGACGCTCATTGTGACGAAATGCGTGTGGACATTGCTGGTTCCGGATGCGCACCCTCGACAGCTGTCGCGCTTCGCTCTGAGTAAATTTCTCGGCACCAACCTCGATGTCACGACCGTCAAGAAGCAACATCGCGTCCAGTATTGCTTAAACTTCGCGGCCGTACAATAGGGAGAAGGGCGTCATTTGTGTAGTTTTCTGCTGCGCCATGTTGTTCGCAAATGTGACGTACTGCAGAAAGTCATCCCAAAACCGATATTCAGCATCCATGTAGATGGACATCATGTCGTCGAGTTTCGTGCAGACGTTCTGTGAAGTCATTAGTCAGCGAATGATAGGTGGATGGTTCTGCAATGGGTAATGCCGCTCAGCTGCATGATAGATTGCAGCAGCATGGAAGTGGAAGTTTACTGTCGGAGTGCCGTGCCTCAGGAAAATAAGCTCGATGGAAAGTTTCGCTGCCTCGACTGCCGTGTCGTGCTTTAGGGCCTTTGTTTCAACGTAACGCGTGAGATAATCTGTAGCTACGATTTACCACTTGTTGACAAAAGCGAAGTTTCAAAAGGACGCAACAGATCCATGCCAACTTGCTCAAATGGGCATCTGGGTGCCTGTGCGGGATGCAGTAAACCCGCGGATTTATATGTGGTGTTTCCGGCGCTGGTGAGCGTGGCCTGTTTGTACGTAGTGTTATACTGCAGCCGCAAGTTTTCGTCGGTAATAATTCTTCTTAATCCCAGCTGAGTTCGAGGATTCCGCAGGGGAACCGCAATCGGCTCATCATGACACGCCTGCAAGATTTATTCGCGAAGAGACTCTGGCACGACGGGTAGATTATCTGCCCAATTGAACAAAGTTGATCTTTCATAACAGACTATTTTGCATGCAAAATGATGACTGCGCTCTGGTGAAGGGGCGAGGAACCTCTGTATTGCTCGCTTCCAAGACATCGATAAGCAATGCGACACTTGGGTGATCCCGTTGCAGCTGCGGAAGAGTCAGCGCGTCGACGCTGGCTCTTCATGTTCTTCGTCTTGATGTGCAGCCTCGACAGGGAGACGGAACAAGCAGTCGGCTGACGCCGAGACTTAAACATGATGGCCATGTCGAGCTCTTGTAATTGTAAGCTTCATCGTGCAAGTAGTCTGGAGGGATCTGGCAAGTTTTTTTTATCGGCAGAGAGAGTGGTGGTCGCTCACAACCCGAAAGTGCTGGCCATAAAGATATGGTCGGTATTTCATCACTGCCCATATAAAGCACGACCTTATTTTAGGTATTCAATAGTTGCCTTCGGGAAGGGACAAAATCAGGCTGGCGTATTCGATGACTCACTCGGCCCCGTCCTGCTCCTGGACGAGTACAGCACCGAGTCCCATGCCGCTGGCATCTGTGTGAACCAGTCTCGGCACGAGCATCGAACTGGGCAAACACAGGTGTCTACAAGCGGTGTCATAACACTTTGAACGATTTTGCTGTTCATCTGCAAGATCTCGGGTGAGACGAGTCAACGGAGCGACAATTCGTAGAAAAGTCTCAATACATCTGCAATAATATGCGCACAGACCCAAGAAATGGCGGACTGCCTTCTTGTCGAACGGAGAGGACATTTGGCGACGGCTTCCGTTTTGCGTAATCTGGCTTAAAACCTCTACAACTGAACACCTAGCCCGAGAACAGGAGCTATTCATATATAAAATGACACTTTTGGGGATTTAACGTGAGGCCGGGAGATATGATAGCCAGTAGCACTGTTCCTCGGACGCTGCCGAAAACACCATAATGTGGCTGCTCACAATAATGTGAGCAGTGGGTGCCAAAGTTCCGGGCCAGGATGAGGAGAGATGAACGTACCCCGTACCACCACCATTATGTTACGAGGCAGCAAGCAAGCTGATGAAGAAAGGGAACAGAACATGACCGATGACGATAACAGATGACATTTTTAAATCGAAAGAAGTTAATTGCTCATTCACGCGGCCGCGATCGTGTCCGTTCGTCCTTCCTTCCGTAATGTTTTCGTTCAGTGCAAAGTAATAAAGGTACGAAAAAACAAAGGGTTGTATCAAACATAGGAGGCAGAAATGAACTCATGACAGCAGGTTTGGTATATAAAAGTAATTAGTTATTTTACTATAGTCAAAAGTTTCAAAATTGCGTTGAAATAGCGCGGACGTCGACATATGCCGCGGGCATAATGGGACGTATTATCAACCGGAAAGTGTCTCCGGATATGTCTAACAAAGAAAATGACGTGACAGCGACATCACATATGACAACGACGTCACGATTGATCATGACGTCACCAGGCGATTAATGCATATACGAAGCTGATCTTGCCGGCGTCCGATAGAAGCGTCCGTGCGGTGCGTTTCATTTTGCCCTTGCTCTTACGCCGCAGCACCCCTATTACAAAAACCAGTGACAATGCGTCCCAGCGCCCCAGCGCCATACCTGATTATGGTCCGAGCATGACGCTGGGTAAAATGGCGCACTGGGACGCGCCATACTGGCACGCTCCGCCTGGTGAAAAAAAAAGCGTGGGATAAAAATTTAAAAGTAAAAAGTAATGAAACAAGTTAGGTAATAAGCGCGTGTGTACCAAGCACGCTTCGAACTCACTTTCTATGTGCCTATATTCAATCACTACATCACCACGCTAACCACTCGACTATGCAGAGAACTGGAATTCTTCGAAACATTACTGCATTTTATATCATGACCCACAATTATATTTTTTGCAGTTTACAAGCCCCCATTGCTGCCGCTCTAACAATTACAACTTCTTGATCATTGGAGCATGCTGCCTGCTCTCATGACTTGTAACTAATATTCTGGCTGCCTAAGCGCGCTATTTTGTGGCCTGGAATCATTTTAACATGTCGAATTTCGACATAGCTTGCAAATTTACCAACGCCGGCTCTTCGGTGTTGCTTTGCTACCGTAGGCGTAATTTTCGCTGAACACGGAGCTTTAATACAAACCTTCAAGACAAAAAGTGCGGCCAAGCTTCAATACTGGCAAGCGCAGCAGCGACGACACTATTTTGCGTGTAACTGAACCTTACTGTGTGTGAACATTTCGGGAAGCGTTGCGATGACCGAGGGCTCGGCTGCTTTATACGCAGAGTGAGAAGGAGCGCAAAAGCTTGAGAAACACGCAAAATGTTATGCATTACAGGCGCTGTATGTTGTTTTTCCTCTCATGGGCTCATCACTCGGTAAACTACCCTTTTTCCTTGTTTTATTTTTTCTTTCTGCTGTTTATGCTGGGCCGTCGTGGAGACTACGCTCGCCTGCGACTGAGCCCGCATTGAACATTTTGGCAGTAATCATTGTGTTAGCGTGCCTTGAGGATCAGCTGTGAAGTTTGTTATGCATGGTAGCCCATATTATTCAATTCCAGTTTTAGTTGTGCATTAATCGTCAGTGTGTCATGAGATATCAGAGGTCTTGGTCTCTCTAGAAACGCTCGAAACGACCTATCGAAACATGGAAACTCTAGAAAAAAAGAGACTGCCTTTGTTTTCTTACAAGTCAGCAAAGACTTCGCAGCAAAAAGCGCTTGCTTGAACCACATTTTTCATATGTGCCCCAATGGTCGATTGCGAGTACGCTGTTGCCATGTTGGCCTTTGAGGGATGCTACTCCGGCTGACACCGCAGTCCGCACCGGCTATACTGGGGCACTGGTACCAGTGCGGCCCCAGTGCACATACAGAGCTTCTCCCATCGCGGATACCAGCAGCTCACCCAGAGTCAAAAAGCTAATCCCAGCGTTTTTCTCCCATCGTACCAGTGCAACCAGTGTCTTCCCGTTACTGCTGCAGTGAATATAGCAGAGCTCCAACGTGCCCAGCTGATCCAGTGCAAAACCAGCGCGAAAATCTTATTGGTTCCGCACTGGAAGACGCTGGTTTTTGCAATAGGGACAGAATGCAGTGCAGCAGGCATCTGCATCGCTTCAATATAGTTTGCAGGAAAGAAAAGGCGCAGTATCTTCTTTATTATCCGCGGACACCTTACCCGTGTCGTAAGAAAAAGAAGGAAGATGGGAGTGAAATTAGAGAACGAGATGCGGTAGTGGAGGCTTTAGACTCATCGTGTTTAGTGGTCCAAGGTGCACCCTAGAGTTTTAACGCGGTAGCGGCAAGGAGCTCGTGTCGCATAAAAGCCGGTGTCGTCGGCGGCGTTGGCCGTGAGCGATAAATCCCGGCATGCACTTCATGCATGCACTTCATAAATAAAAGGCAACTTCCAAGATGGGCTGGGTGGAATTGAACTAGGGTCTCCGGAGTGTGAGACGGAGACGCTACCACTCAGCCACGAGTTTTTTTTTTATTGCCTGCTTAGACATACATCGCTACACAACAAAAGTGAAAGAACACATGTACATAGCGTCGGTATGGGCTTCCCGGGTTCGAACCCGACCACGGCGGCTGCGTTTTGATGGAGGCGAAACGAAGGGGCGTCCGTGTGCTGTGCGATGTCAGCTCACGTTAAAGATCCCCAGGTGGTCGAAATTACTCCGTAGCCCTCCACTACGGCTCCTCCTTCTCTCTATCCACTTTCCCTCTCACCTTCATCCATTCCCTTACGGCGCTGTTCAGGTGTCCACATAGCAAGTGTGACAGATACGGCGCCTTTCCCTTCCTGTGAACCAATTATTATTATTAAAACTTCCAGCCAAACCTTGACTGATGTAAAGGGGCTAAAAACTCTTCATGTGCATAAGGGGCTCAATTCTCGATACCCATTTGGGCACCGGGCACACATTGACCCTTGCTGCTGCTGTGACTGCGAGCGTACGCATGCCACATCGGCTTCGTCAAGTTTCGCTAATTATTGCGGCGTATCAACTCGGGCCCTCTTGAAATTTGTGCTACTGTATTCCTAACATCATCAAGGATACTGTGAACGCCAAATATAGCCAGGTGCCCCAATTTTGCATTTAGCGAGGGGAATTTTCCCTCTGCCACGAGGAGTTGGCGCTAGGCCTAACGGCTGCGTCGCTCCCGGAGGCAGTGACTCACCCTCGTCACCTATCAAGATGGCTTCTCAAGCTTCTCTGTGGGGATACGATCCTTCCGAAATGGTCTGGAAGACTGTTTCGACGGTCCAACTTGAAGCTGTGACGGAACCTGCCCGTTTCAAGCACGAGGAGCTCTTTCAACTTGTCAGCCGGCATTTCAGAGCCGGCTCCAACACAGCGGCTGCCACACCGGCGGCGTCCCAAACCAAGCAGCAAGCTCCAGAGCACGAACCTGCCTCATCGCTTCGAAACCAAGCTGAGCCGTGTCTGTGAAAGCCCTGTCCTATGCCACGGATGCACCCTCAAGACTATGTTGTCATCATTAAGCCCGGGGTCACCGCGGACCTGAAGAACATCTTCCTACGCGGTGAGCTAGGCAAGGCACTGAACTCGCACCTAGGCATTTCTGCTGCCGACAATGTTCTCGACATTCTACCCGCACGGGAGCAGAATGTGCTTGTTGTAGGGACACGAAATCCAGACCTCGCCGATCGCCTCATCGGCGAACTTAATTTGCCAACTGGTAAAATCCCCCTACCAGTGCACGGGAATTTAAAGCTTACCGGAGACGTGTGCCGCGGTATCATCGGGGGCATCGCCGACGATGAAACAAGCGCGACGCTCACTGCCCAAATTGTCTGGCGAGGAGGCCAGATCGCCAGCATCCGCCGGCTCGGAAAATCAACCATCGCGCTCATCACATTTGTGAGAAAGGTGGTCCCGCGATACGTCCACTACAACGGGGAACTTACACCCGTCCGAGAATATAAGCGAACTGTGCCGGCATGTGTAAAGTGTGGTGCTGTGGGGCGCCGCTCGGACATTTGCCCAACGCCGAACTCGCCAAGGTGCGGCCTTTGCGGCCAAACTGTGACTGTGACGCAGGACGGTCCTGCGCCACACGAATGCAACCCGACCTGCGCAATCTGTGGATTAGCCCACCTCACGGGATCGAGAGATTGCACGGCCGAATTTCGCCGACTCCATCTTGCCGGAGCCAGACCTTCACAACCTGAAGGACCTGAGACGCCAGCGTCTGAAAGCAGGTCACTCCACCGGCAGAGCCAATGGCGGAGTGCCACGGTGCGATCCTACCACCGGCTCACACCAAAGTGACGTGAACACAGACTCCTCTTCCTTACAGTCGTCAACTGGGAAGAAGGGGAAGAGGAAGAAGAAAAACAAGAAAAAAAAGCAGGCGCCGCCACCGCCTCCCAACGGAGACGATGCTAAGCACTTCCCCGCACTCAATCCAGATGGCGCTGCCGGATCCCGGGCCCCGGCGCAGCAACAAAACACTCAGGTGAGCAGCTGGGCGCGGGCCGCCTCCTGCGTTCCTTCATCCTCACTCGCTTCCCCTTCCTCGATACACGGCGTTGATGTCGAAAGCCGCAGGCAAAATGAGCAGCTTAAAGCGCAGACCGGGCAACTGCTCGCCAAAATTCAAAATTTAGAGAAAAACCTGTCCGCTGTGACGGGTGTCTCGAGTCCCGACGCCAAGGAGAGTGAGCCCGAATCGCCGCCCGCGTTCGCGTCGGCAATGGCCGCGATGGAGGCGCGCCTCACCTCCCATTTTCAGAAAATGGTAGAAGCGGCCATGGGCTGCTTGGAGACCAAATATAAGGCATCGGTCCCTGCAGCCATCACCCGCTGCATGAAATCAACCACCCGAACGAGCCATCGGCTCGAAGGGATCCAAGCCTTCAACAGGCACAAGAAAATTGTTGTCAGTCCCACAGATGCAAAATCAGAGGACTCCAAACCCGCACCCCCACCCGGTGCTGGCTCTGGGTCGGAGTCTCATAACCCCCATCTATCATTTCCGTTCCTATTTATGGCAGGACGGCTTAACAAGCGTTCCTCTCCTCCCAAAGCTCACAATTCCATAACCGTAACGCAGTGGAACTGTAGAGGCTTTAAGGGTCGGCAGAAACGCGCGAACATGTGTCTCTACCTCGAAACATTCGAGGCTTTGTCCGCCGTGGTCGCCCTCCAGGAGCCAGGAGCGGTAGCCAAGTTGACTAATTACGCGACGTTCCAGCATGACCCTTTGTCGTGTCTCCTCGTGCACAAATCATACACAGCCACCGAAATTGACCTCGATCTCAACATACCCTATTCATACATGATGGTGAGGATCCTCCCTCTTAGGCGATCGGATCCTGCCCTGCACGTGCTTAACGTATACTGCTCCCCAAAAATAAAGCGAGTGACCTTCGCGGGCCTCTTTAGCCGTGCGCTTAAAGAGGCGGGTCGTGATCCCCTGCTGATTGTGGGTGACTTCAACGCCCCTAGCCAGCTATGGGGCTATCGTAAGGAGGAAGTGCGTGGACGCATGCTGGCAGGACTGGCGTCCACATTGGGCCTCACTCTCCACACTGACCCCGCATTTCCCACCCGCGTAGGCAACTCGGTGACCCGAGACACATGCCCGGACCTCACCTTCACTCGCAACATAAGACACGCAGACTGGATCAACACCGAGGAGACCCTCGGTAGCAACCACTGTATCCTCAACACAACAGTTTACACACGCCCTCTGAAGCGCCCCACAAAGAAAGCCCGCATCCCCGATTGGACTACCTTTCGCCAAAATTTCCCAACAGAAACTAACACGAACATCACAGAGAAGGGCTACACGACCTAGTCCCAGTCAGTCATGGCGCACCTTCACTCCCATGAGAAACAAATACAGTTCACAGAGGTAGTTACGGAAGTGGACAAGCACCTCCTGCATCTCTGGGAAGCACGCCGTGGCCTCACGCGCCGCTGGAAGCGTCAGAAACACAACAAGAACTTGAAAGCTCGCATTGCGGATCTCACCGGGCAGGCAGCAGAATACGCGGCCCAACTCGCTGACTCTAACTGGGTGGACCGTTGCAACACGGCGGCAAGGCAAATGTCGAGCCGCAACACGTGGCGACTCTTCCGAGCCCTCATCAATCCAACACAGACACGCACGGAAACGCAAAAACACCTACACAAAGCCGTGCACTCATTCCAAGGAAACACAATGCAGCTGGCAGTGGCGCTACGCGATCGCTACCTGTGCACAATTCAGGACCCCCGCGGATCGGCCTATTCCTGCAGGCAGTGAAAACTCGGAGTTGTATAACCCATTCCGGCTCCACGATCTGCGGGCCAGTCTGGCCAAAATGAAGAAGGGCACTGCGGCAGGCAGGGACAAGGTCACCGTTAAACTTCTGGCGAACCTCCCTGACACGGCGCACCAGTGCCTTCTTGACTATACCAATGCAATCTGGACAGGGGAAGCCCCCTTCCCATTGAATGGATGACGGCTCTCGTCACCTTTATTCCCAAAGCTGGGAAACCAGTCGACACGGACAACCTCCGACCCATCTCTCTCACCTCGTGTGTGGGCAAATTGACGGAGACGATGGTGCGGGATCGGCTGTGAGTACCGTGAACAACACAACACTTTCGCGGACACCATGTTCGGATTTCGCCCACAGAGATCGGCACAGGATGTCGTGCTTCAACTCGACCGCGAAATACTGAACCGCATCACATGCACAAGAAACGACAAAATTGTCCTCGCCATGGATCTCAAAGGGGCATTCGACAATGTAACACACGAGGTCATAGTCACGCACTTGAGTCAAACGCCCTGCGGCACGAACACTTTCAACTACATCAAACAATTTCTCAGAGACAGACTGTCTTATATCCGAATACAGGATCAAGAACACGGACCTTTTTTGCTCGGCACGAGGGGCACTCCGCAAGGCGCAGTGCTGTCCCCTCTGCTATTCAACGTTGCAATGATGCGCTTGCCTGCTCTGTTGGGTGCGGTCGAAGGGGTGCAGCACGCGCTGTACGCCGACGACATCACCCTCTGGACCATGCAAGGGCGTCAGGGGGACATGAAGACAAGCCTGCAAACGGCTGCTAGCATAGTGGACCGCTATGCCCGCGGCTGTGGTCTCCAATGCTCACCGCAGAAATCTGAATTCGTGCATCTGCGCCCCTCGCGCTCATGCTCGACTGAAGTCAATCTCACCTTGCAAAGCGGTCCCATTCAAGAATCTAAGGAAATCAGAGTTCTTGGGCTCTTTATACACAACCAGAGACGATGCGACAGAATACTCGCCAAGCTCCGGCAGGTGGCGGACCAGGTGGGCCGCATGGTCCCCCGGGTTTCCAACAAGCGCGGTGGGTTACGATGCAAGGACGCCTCGCGGCTGGCGAACGCATTCATGACCAGTCGAATCTTGTATTCGACTCCCTACCTCCACCTGCGGAAACAGGAGGAAGATACTCTCGAAGTTATCCTCCGTAAAATCATGAAACGAGCACTGGACCTCCCGGTCTCCACCTCTACCAGCCGTCTCATGGCGCTGGGTGTGGTGAATACTTTCAAGGAGCTTCGGGAGGCCCACCTCACCAATCAGTACACTCGTCTAACAAAGACAGAGTCGGGTCGCCGTCTTCTTGCCCGACTTCACATCCAACACACCCAACTCACAGAGGAGAGATGTCGCATTCCCGAAAAATGGAGACGCGCCCTCCATGTGCGGCCTCTTCCTGCCAACATGTCCAAAGAGGACCATAATGGTCGGCGCCTGGCGCGGGCGGAAGACTTGGACCGCCATTTTGGAAGAAAACCAGGAGTTTTCTATGTGGATGTCTCCGGCCCAAACCCTAGGGGTTGGTACATAGTCGCGGTCATCCCCAAAGGCAAAACAGTAGATGGCCTTACGTTCAAAGCCCAGTCACCAACAAACGCAGAAGAGGTTGCCATCGCCCTCGCAGCCTCTGACTCTTCCTCCAAATACATCATAACCGACTCGCGAGGGGCTTGTCGGAACGTCCAGCAAGGGTGGTCTGCTCCTCTAGCTTACCGCATATACCAAAATTGCAGTCGAGATTCGGATCCCGCGTACCGATCTCTCGTTTGGGCTCCAGGTCACCAAGGTCTCCAAGGGAATGATGCAGCCGACGCCGCCGCCCGCACGCTTTCTTTCCGGGCATTTCCCACGGGACCCGACGCGGACCAGAATTTTGATTTCAGCCCAGTGTACAAATTTAAAGAAATATGTGAATATTACAGGTCTACGCACCAAACTCTTCCCACCCCGTGCAAAGGGCTGGTGAAGGCTAATGAGCGGGTGCTCCTGCGCCTGCTCACCAATACAATGTTGTGCCCGGCCACTCTAAAACATTTTGATTCGCAATTCGACAGGCTGTGCTAGCACTGTGGGGAGGTGTCTGACATCTACCACATGGTGTGGGCCTGCCAGAAAAACTCATCTTTGCCCCCTATCCCCAACCCCACCCGAGAGAACTGGGAGGCGACCCTGTCCGGCTGCTGCACCCTAGAGGCCCAAAAGGTCTTAACGCGGCGCGCCCGGGCTACGGCAAACGCCTCTATGTACTCTAGGTGGGATGCCTGTCTAGGCATCCCACCTAGAGTACATACCTATATGTATTATAATAATAAATGTTTTCACCACCACCACCATCGGGCACACATTCTTGCTGGTTGCCACGAACGCCGCAACAGATTCGCAGAAGTACTGGTGTGCCGGCCTTGTATCAATGTCGGCGTGTCGCGCTGCCATGCAGGCTTTCCATATACAGTGCAATCCCATCAGCATTACTGCGTCGAAAGGGACGCCTTCATCATTTTTCACTGCTAGGAAACGAATTCCTCGGGGTTCTAGTGGCAGGTCTTTTTTCAGTGTTCTTTGCAGTATGTCCCAAAAGAACACTCCACGCAAACACTCCAAGAAGACGTGGTCGATGGTTTCGGGCTTTCTGCATAAAAAACAATGCACACCCCAGGGAACGTACAGTCCCTTTTCCTCCATCCATGCTTTTACCTCTAAGGTTCCGGTGTGCAGCCTAAAGAAAAAGGACTTTGTGCCTGGAGGCACATGCATTCTCTTTACTCGCTTTAAAACGTAGCTACCGGGATTGGCACTGTACACGGTGCGATACAGTGGTACAGGAAAAACTACGTCTGCAAGGTCCTTGTACAACTTTTTGCGCTTTACTACAACTAAATAATCGCGTGAGAATCGCGCCCTTAAGAAATTACAGGCCGCCACGACCTCCTTGAGAAAACCAACAACACGTGCTGTTACGGATTCGGTAGAAACAACAAAATCGGGTAGAAGTTTGCTTAATCTGATCTGTAACACAGTGCGTAAATAAGGGTCCTTCACGTCTCGAAAGAAGCAGAAACGATAAACTACCTGCCGCAGGTATAAATGCGAGAAGCCAAGACCTCCATTACCAACACTACGGAAGAGATTTGTACGGCTTGTCCTCCCCCATACCGACCCCCACACAAAGACAGCGAATATGCGGTAGAACTTTTGCACATTAGCGCGCGAGCAGTGCAGAACACTTAGCACATGCCACAATTTACTAACAAAAACACATTGTACACCATGCTGCGTGCTAACATGAACAAGTACCAACCTTTCACCCTCTCCGTGCTATCACGCATTTCCACGACTTGATTCCGCCAGTAGGGCTCACTGTCGCGGTAAAACTCTAACGGAGCTCCTAGGTACTTCGCGGGTGTACTAAGCCACTGCATGTTGGCGAAAGTATCAGGGGTCTCTGGCCAAGTACCATGCCAAAATCCAAGGCACTTAGCCCAATTGACAGCACTTCCGCTGGCAGCACAGAAACGCTTCACAATATCCACAGTTTTCAAAATGCTCTCATAGTCAACGCAGAAAACCGCAAAGTCGTCGGCAGGAGTTTGACCTCGGCTTGCTGTAGTTTGAAGCCTTTGATATAGCAAGTCCCGATTATACTGAAGCAAAGGGGTTCTGTGTACATAACAAAGAGTAGAGGCGAGAGGGGGCAACACTGGCGCACAGATTGTTGCACCTCGATGCGCGCTCCCACCGACTTGTTGATTATTAGCCGCGTCGTGCAACCACTGTACGCCATTTTGACACCCTCTGTGATGACTGTTCCAAAGTTTACATGTTGCAAAATGATAAACAGAATTTCATGTGGCACTCGATCGAACGCTTTCTCCAAATCGACCTGAAGCATTGCGACGCGCATGTGTAGAGCATCGCAGCAATCCAGCACGCATCTCGCCGTGTGGATGTTTGTGAATATTTATCGGTCTCTGATACCGCACGTCATAACCGTTTGAAGTCTTTTAGCGAGTACTTTCATGTATATCTTATAATCAACATTGGTTAAGCTAATAGGACGATAGGCAGTTACTTGCCTTAATGCGGCTCGATCATCTGTTTTGGGGATCAGAACTGTATGAGTGGACAGGAATGAAGGTGGTAGACGCTTTCGTTCGTAAGCATCATCTAAAATTCGAACCAATATAAGCGCTAGTTCCTGCTTAAAAGCTTTGTAAAAATCGGCGCTTAATCCATCTGGCCCCGGGGATTTCCCTCGTGTTAAGTCGTCAATTGCCAACTCTATTTCATCGGCTGTAATCGGGCGCTCTAACCTCTCTTTTGATTTGTCATCAATTCTGGGCATCAAATTCAGGAATTCTGCCTTGAAGCTGTTTGAGTCGACCCCTCTACGCATGAATAAGGCTGTATAGAAAAGTGTGAAACCGTGCTCGATGTCGTTTTTTCCGTTTACGATAACTCCGTCCTGCTCAATTTCAGAAATCATGTTCTTGCTGGCCCATTTGCGTTCCATTGCCAGGGTCCTTTTAGTTGGGGCCTCACCGGTTATCACTTTATCTGCTCTTGCTCGAACAAGCGCCCCGTGATAACGTTCGATATCTATATGCTTCAGCTTTTGCATGAGTTCACAGATGTCGGCCTTGAATGTGCCGGGGGCTATATTTTCTTCATTTATTAGCATTTGCAGGGTTTTCCGCAAATCTGCCTCATACTTATTCTTCACATGCTTTATGGCACTGGCTCGTTCCAATGCCTTCATTTTTGTTATTTGTTTGAATGTTTCCCATTTCTCGCTTATCGCTGTGGCTGTGTCGTTCTCAATTTTTTCAAGCATAACTCATACCTGTTCTTTGAAAGCATCGTCATCCAAAATTTTCGCGTTCAATTTCCACAGATCGCATGTGAAGATTTCCTTTTTTGCCTTCTGTCTAATGTCAACCCTTACCAGGCAACAGTCACTGATTGAAACAGACTTCACGTGATACTCACGACAAAGCGCAATCAGTTCGGCCGACATGTACACCCTATCTAGTCTGGCATGACTTGCTGCTTGAAAATGCGCGAAGCGAACGCACAGCTCGTTTCCTAGGGATTCCGCCACGTCTTCGAGCCCAGATTCGTCAGTTATTTTGCTCAATACTGCCGTGCTGGCGTCTCTGTGCGGTGTAACACTCGCTTTATCACGCGCTGATAGCACACAAATAAAGTCGCCCATCAGTACAAGATTTCGGTCAACACTCATAAATTTTTGAGACACTCAAAAAACTGTCGTCTTTCCTCGAGCACATTAGGAGCATACAAACATATCACCCGCCACTCTACTGAGCTA
Organism: Amblyomma maculatum; assembly: GCA_023969395.1. Taxonomy (NCBI): domain Eukaryota; kingdom Metazoa; phylum Arthropoda; class Arachnida; order Ixodida; family Ixodidae; genus Amblyomma; species Amblyomma maculatum. The sequence goes on from JAJIZL010000111.1 coordinate 845,217, forward strand.
AAAGCAAAATAGCATACAACCGTGCGCCCCGACATGTCCGTCCTCACTGCCTGGACATCTAGCCCCAAATGGTGCCGAACAAAGAGTGCACACCCCGCAGATCTCCCGACAGCATGACTAACACACGCGTAGTACATTGACGTGAAAGGGAGCACAATACTCTCATTCTCATCGTCGCCTTCGATTTTAGTTTCCTGTACAGCAAGTATGTCTATATCTTGTTCCACTGCCAACCTATATAACTGCCGTTTTCTCCTCCTCACTGTAAGCCCTCGAACATTGATTCTGGCGAGTCGCAAGGACTTATCTGGTAGCGCCATTATAGCATGAAAATAGACCGAGAGTACGGTGCTTACCTTGGAAGTCAGGTCCCGAGGCGCAGGATCCAGCGCAAGGCATTTGCCTGCGATTACATCTACGAAGCAGGTGGCGGCGGAGGTGGAGCCGGCGGCTTTGTTGCCGTCAACCTCCGCTTGGAAGCGTTGTTCGGCCGTAGGCGTAACGACGGCCGACAAATGGGACCTGCCTTTGAAGGTGGTTCTCCTGTGGCATTCAGTCCAGGAGACGCTCCCTCTGGCTTAGTTGCCGAGACGGCGGCGCCTTCCTTGGAAGTGTCCATGGCCTCCTGCACCTCACTCACGCTTTCCACCGACAGCACGGTGTTGTCTTTTTCTTGCACCACGGCTGGCGTACTCGGCTCCTCTGTTGACGCAAGTGCGTCTTCTTCAAGATTTCGCGTTTCTTCCGCGACTGGGTTCCCTGATGCGTGCTCGGCAGACGCCTTTTCGTCCTTAGCAATACTAGCCTCTACCCTTGCTGCTGCTTCAGCATCAGCCTCGTCCATTAGGAGGTCCGAGTTATCGTCACTTCCCATGGGCCCTGCGACGCTGGCGTAGGAGCGCACGCACTCCGTCTCGTCGTGGCCAAAACGACGACACAGCACGCAGCGCGGTACCTTGCAGTCTCGACGAATATGACCGGTGCTCTGGCAGCGCAGGCAGAGTGGTGCCCTACCCGGCACTACCACAAGGACCAGCTCACCGGCAATTCTCAGCTGATGTGGTATGTCCTCCGGCGTCACCCCCGCCTTGAGTTTCAGCGTCACGGTTCGTGTCGTCGAACCTTTGTCCGAAAAACCGTTGACCCTTCAGCGTTCCTTCACCACTTCAGTCGTTCTTCCGTATGCGAGCAAAGCTGCCCGTACGTCGTCATCAGGTACGGTGGGAAGCAACTAGTGCAACTTCAACCGGATGTCTTGATTCGACGAGTCGATGAGTACGCAGCGATGACTCTTCATTTGTACTTCGGCATTCTCGAGCGACCTCTTTGCACCTTCAGCACACTTGAACGTGACTGCCCAAACGTGATTCATTCGATACGCCCTCAAGGCCGAAACCTCAGGGAGCAGTTTCAAACGGGCCAGCGTATTCCTGAAGTCTTCCACACGGTAGGGCCGGGCTCTCACATCAGCATGCATAAACACGGTATTCAAAACCAAACGCCCTGAAGGCAAACTAGGTAGAACAACACGGTACTCATCATTCGATGAAGCAGAAACCCTGTTACCGCGGCCAGAAACGGCCGCTGACACCGCTCCGTTGGAGAACATGATAAGCACGTCTGCTCGCTAGCCCAGCCGGCCACGAGTTCGATGCTTGAAAGCGGTACAAAAGCGCTTCTAGTGAATGCGGTGTTGCCTTAGAAACGTGCCGTAGAACGTTATACTGCGGTGTATATCGCTAATTATGAGCATGTTGCTTACAGGAGTCGCAGTTACACGAGTAGCGAAGTACGTTTCCGTTACATTTCTTCTGCGCTCTGAGCACATGCAGAGTCATCTTGCAGCAAACACAGAAGAACCCCTCCTCGCAATGTGCGGCGCTGCCCCGACACGTGTCGCGCCACTCGCCCCTGACGTTTCGCCGTGCACCCTCACGGGTTGTAGAATCAAGCGTCTTTCCTTTCTTTAGATCACTATCTTCGCTCAC